>PVKS010009443.1:0-64017 GCA_004027875.1 Aplodontia rufa
ATACACACACACACACACACACACACACACACACACATACAATGGAGTTCTATTCAGCTATTAGAAACAATGATATTCAGACCTTTGAAGGTAAGTGGATGGCCAAGAAAGAAATCACACTGATCATACTGAGCAAAGTTAGCCAAACTCAGAGAATCAAGGGCCAAATGTTTTTCCTCATTTGTGGGAATTTGAGCAAAACTCAGGCTTGGATGAAAGGTAGTCAAACTCATGTATTAGACCCAGCAAAGATATAGCAACACATAATCTAGGGGAACCACAGACATGTTGGGTTGGGGGAGGGAGAAGAATGGGGGGGGGAGATTGGACAGGGAGGGAAGATAGGGAGGGACGTAGAGAGACAAACAATAATGTACCATACTCTTTATGTCCCAAAAAGTCAAATAATACTTTAGAAATCATTTAATTCTGGGAAATTCACAATCTTTGCTCTCTCTATATATAGATATGGATATTTATATCCGTTATAGGGGCATTTATTTCTGTTAAGAGACTGGGGTGTGGGCAATATGGGTGTAACTATGGTTTAGGATCACATATACATCATATTGTTACTTTATATGCATTTATGACTGTACAACAACTTAACTCCTTAATAAAAATAATAAATGTGCCAGAACCATAAAAAAAATTAGTATCTTGTTGATGTTAAAAAAAAAAAAAAGGACAGGGTAGTAGAAAGTAGAAGATCCCAGAAGCCCAGCCCCAGAGTTCTACTGTATTTAGATCTGATCTCCTAATATGAGAAGAAACTAATTGGATTTTATAATTTTACTGTCCTTTTAAAACTAAAAAGATCACATCTTTCCTCTACTCAAAACTTTATGATGTCATCTTTATCATATTTAGATTAAAATCCAAAGTCCTTGTGATCATGCCCTGCAATGTTTAATATAGTAACTAAACATACATTTAGTTACTATTTTAATCACTTAAAATTAAATAAAATTAAAAGCTCAGTTTCTCATTTTGAATGTTTCCAACACAAAAAAATGATAAATGACAGACATGTTTATTAACCTGATTTGATCATTACACATTGTATACCAGTATTGAAATGGTACCTTGTATCCAATAGATATGGACAAACAGTATGTATCAATTAAAATTAAATTTTTTTAAAAGTTCAGTTTCTCAGTCATCAAAATCATATTGCCAGGGCTCAATAGCCGTATGGTGATCAGGGACTAATGCTTTGGGCAGTACAATACATGGAGAATTTTCATTGTGGCAGGAAGGTCTATGGGGCAGAGCAGATTCAGAGTTCTGCAGGATCTGTGCCTCACTTTCCTCTGGCCCTTTTTCTCTTGTCATCTCCTGTCTCAGCTAGAGCAGCAACTATCTCCTTGCTACTCCTAGGCACTCCAAACTGCCTGCCTCGGGGCCTTCAACTTGTCATTCCATCTACCCGAGGCCCTGGAGCGCCCACTGTTCATGTCTTTCTTCAGGTTTCTGCTCAAAAGCTCCTGCCTGATTTTAAATATTATCTTCATTTCTTCTTCCTTCCTTCCTTCTTTACCTTTTCTTTTTTCTTCATTACTGATGATTAAATCCAGGGCTACATCCCCTGCTCTTCTATTTTTTGAGGCATGGTCTTTGCTGAGTTGCTGAGGCTGGCCTTGAACTTGTGATCCTTCTGCTTCAGCCAACCAAACTGCTGGGATTACACATGTACACCACCACAGCCAGTATATCTACAACATCCTTTATACCCTTACTGGGCCTTGTTCTTTTCAATACATGTTACTACAAATGTAGTATAGTCTTATATTCTTTCTCCTTCTCTAAAATATAATGTTTATGAGACCAAGGACCTTGCCTAGTTCACTTGTGTGTGCCTGAACTATATAATAAGTGCTAAAAAAATAAAGGTTGTTTTCTCCAGTGGTCCTCCAGGTGGTGGAGGACCCCATCCCTGGAGGCATTTGACAGTGCTTATCTTAATTGTCATAACTGGGACGAACCTCATGGTATCCAGTGGGTGGACACCAGAGATGCTGGTAAAAACCTACAGTGTACAGGATATCCCCCGACCACAAAAAATTATCTATTCAAAATATTAATACTGCCAAGATCGAAAAACCCTAGTTTGCCTGCTATATTTAACGTCCACTGAGAAAATATATCAATTACTCTGGAGAGGCAGAAGTGAATTATATGAGCAGTTTATCAAATGACTCAACAACTCACTTTTAAGGCAATGGAATTAACAGACAGCTAAAACTGTCTTCAGGAACTTCATTCTCATCTGGCATCAATCTTATACTTTTATCTGTATAAAACTATTTCCGTCGACAACGCTTGCTCTTTTCATCTTTGCCATATCCCATCACCCTGACCACCTTTTCTTATATACATTTGATGACACTGTTATTAATTTTGTGTGATTCATTGAACTATTATAAAAATTTACTGTTGGACATATCTCATCCATGGAATGAACTAAGTTGTTACAGAGAATGGGCAAGAGGTGATGAAAAGAGCATTGGTCAATAGGAATCCTCAGTTCAAATGCGTGTGGGCCTCCTCCGATTGGCTCATATGACCTTGGGCAAGGTGCACCATTTACATGGACGTAAGCGTGAGGCACTTCACCCTGAGCTCAGCACAATAACAATCTGCAGCCACACACACCAACTTCCTTTCCATCATGACTCTCTGAATTACACAAAATTATTGCACCTTGAAAAATTTCTTTGGAGATCTCCACCTGAAAACAAGGTTTATAGTAAATTACAGTGTGTTATTGAAATCCAAATTGTGATGATTCTAAAAGTTCTCTGGAACAAAGTTCGATTACAAGTTCCTTCATTATCTTTTCGTTGCTGAGAGAACAGCTTCTAAGCATTAATGATGATGTAGCTATTCAGAGCAGGTGGCATCATTATCTTAAAATGTGTCAAATTACACTAATTATCAAAAAGGGCAGTGTAAGCTATATTGTAAGCCATCAAGAGCATCCTCCTCCTGGGAAAATGCATGTGACTTTCGGTTACTAAGATACTTGATCGTTCACAAGTTGCCAAGCATTTTGATAATATGGCCATTTCTTTCTTCCCCACCTTTTGCCTTTATAGGAAATTACAAAGAGCGTTGTTTAGAGGGTCTTTGGGATCATTTGCTTAAGTTAATTTAAAAGGAATAGAATATTTGATTTTGAGTATAAATAAGATATAGTTTGCTAATGCAGTCCTCTATAAGGTTCAATCAGTGAACACTCTCTTATTACCTAGTCAGCCCCTTCTCTCTCCCCATCTCTTTTAATCCTTTAAAAAGAAATGACAACAGACCACATTTAAAGGGCTGTATTTCTAAACTCCAGAAGACTGAAAAAGCAAGTTTTTTCCAAAGGCAGAAAGTAACCAGGCACTGAATTTTGAAAGGCAAGGATGGTGATGAACGCAGCTTCTGACCACTGCCTGTTTGAGAAGAAACCATAAAATTCCGTATCTAACTTGGCAGTAGGATTCTCACAGAAAGAAAGCAATCTTGCCCCTTAATTTTATTTCCTCCTCTTATCATCTCATGGCAGTTTGTCTAGTGGAAGGGAGTTGTGGAGACTAAAATAACTTAATCCCTAAATGGCATTATCATCATAATCCCATCTGGCACAGGATTGGAAAATAGCCCTTGAAGAGTAGTGATACAATCTGTAATTAGACTTCAAACATTACTCTGAGAGGAGAAAGGAGGAAAAGGGTTCCCAATTTAATTTATCTGTAAATCTTACCATAACAGATATTTTGCCTTAGCTATACGTTTATGCTAGTGTCTGTCAGCCATGATCCATTTAGAGTTATCTGGACACAAACATAAAACAAAACTCAATTAACTGGAGGATTTTTATATACTCTCTTTTGTTTATTATCACAATAAAATAATAATAGAGATTTTATTGAAAAAAAGTGAGGAAGAAACAGCTTCAAATGGTTAAGTTTTACCTTGGAGTCAGTACAATTTAAACCCAAGATCTTCTTCAGAAGAACTACATAATTGTAGCACTCAGGTAGGAGAATTAATGTTTAAAATATTAACCCTGGTCTAAAAATTATAAAAAAGAGGGGGATTGAATTATGTTTAACTTCATGTTTAGCATACTTTACTTAATAATGCAAATACATAAGGTAATAGGACAGATTTTTAACAAAAAGGAGGAAATAAAACGTTGTTGATACTCATCTGGTGAACTATATTTATTATATGAGAGAACAATAAATTTCCATATGTGGAATGTATAGTATTCATGGAAAGAATAAATTAAATTACCTGTATTAATCCTTCCTAATGCTTTTAATTTAGTACATTTGCAATATCTTATATGTTCAAACTTTTGGGGATGCAGAATTAATTTAAAAAAAAACACATCTCTGAATCACATTGAAAGATATTCATTCCAGGGAGATAAAAAGAATAGAATTCTATTCACAATTATGTTACAAAGGGATTTTTTTCTTTTATTTATTCAGCAATCTTCAGTAACTGCTAATGGTTCTCAATTGAGCTTTCTGTAGTTTTCTTAGCGTATTTTTTCTTAGATTGTTTTCATTTTAGGAAAAAAATGATAACTTTTGTTCTCCTGAGTAATTGGTGTTTATTTTTATATAATTATACATGGACAAATTTATATAAATACAAAATCATAAAATATGGCTTTTGATAACAAAAATACCATGGCAATGCATTATGCACAATACATTTAGTGATATTAAAGCATTAAATGTAACACCTTTAAGTCTGTATGTGTGTACATGCATGTGTGTGTTTAATCTTCTTAACACCTTTAATTTTCTCACACTCAAATTAGGTCTCAGTAGATCAAGATGATGTTAATGAGCATGAGATAGGTCTACTATGTCTAATATTTTTGAAATTTTTTATTGCAAAATTAATTTCTTAAATCATGGTCTTAGTCTTTACTTTTCCATGTGGTATTTGTTTTCTACAATATTGGATAACCTAGTACTAAGGGCTCCATTAATTGATTCAAGTTGCTGTCTTCAACCACAGCTTGGAATTCAAAGTGTTCCCTTAGAACTGAGTCATTTCCAGAGAGCATTCAAGTTCAATAATGTATATGACAGGCTTAGGAGAATACCTGCCATAGAAAAAGCCTTCAATAAAATGTAGCTATTGTGATTATTATTCAAGAAATAGGAATATGATATAATTTGCATCTCATGGTTCCCTGAAGGTATTCAGGAAATTGTAACTGAAAATTGTACCATGAAAAATAGCTAGAGGAAAATATTAAAGATTATATTGTAATTAATTTCTAAATTTATTTTTGCCTTTATTGTCCAAATTTTCTACAAAAATCACGTAAGGCTTTTATGATTAGGAAAAGATCAATTTTAATTTGTAATTGCTTTTCAAAATTTTTCCAAACTTCCTTAGCAAGATGGCACTGGACCGTCTTGGCACCATTGGCTGAGAAATGAGAGGGTGAATTCATTCAGGCTTGTGTCCTTGAAGAGTCGGAGGGCAGAACGAAAATTAATGAAATGTGTTTTGTGTTTTCTGTGATGTTAGCAGGTCTCTATTAGGAAATGAGTAATTGAAGAAAAATCCATCCGTGTGAGTCCTGTGCTTCAGTTAAGGGACCAGGTACAATGGACATGACTTCAGTACCAAGAAAACACAAAGAATGCAGGCACAAGATCCCCAAATTACTGGCCAGTAGAGCTCCTACTGCAATCAACACTGTAAAAACAGGTGAGAGGTTCTAGTTTCCAGAAAGCGTGTCTAAAATTTTAATCTGGGAACTGGTTTTCAAAAAAGACAAAATAAACCACAAGAAATAATGGGCCTAACAGAAGCTAAACTCTTAAATTGTATAATATAGCTTTTAAAATGTACATTAAAAATGTGCTCCATTTTATAGGTACTTACTGAAAAAATAAGTCAAACCTCTTTCAATTACCTTCTTTTTTCTTCTGGTAGAGAAGGAAAAAAACCCCCACAAAAAAACCACAAACAAACCTGAAATCTGAATCAGTACTATTATAGTGATTTTGATCTTCAATTGCAGCTATTTCACCAAAGGCTTTTATTTTATCCTTGAACGGCACTTACCATAAGACGCTTGCTACACGTAAACATCAGTGCTTTCTTCTATTATTTTAAAACTGTTTTATTCAGCACCGACATGGAATATAAACACGGATATGGTACATCCCTTTCGAGGAAGAGAGCTGAGAGACAAATGCAAATAGCACTAACACACTTGTAAAGGTGCTGTGGGAGAGGAACAGATGAAGTGCTGTGGGGATTCTGGGCAGGAAGGGCTGTGTTTTCCTCCTGAGCAGAGCCCTAGAGAAACGCTTTGCTGAAACACGAGTTGGCTCTGTGAACCCCTTGAGGACAGAAACCACGCCTCGTTTGCCTTTGTTTCCTTTCCTGCTAACAGTTAGTAAATGTTTAAAACACGCTATTTCAATAACACTACACTGGAGAGTTGACTCTGGGTTCAAATCCTACCTCTGCCAAGCTAGGGGATGAACTCTTGGATTTTAATCGTAAATGACAGAAAATGTGTTTTCATCAAAATGATTGTGTGTGTGTGCACGTGCGTGTGTGTACTTTGATTCTGATGTCATGCTGTCAGTATAACAGAAGGAAAAGTTTCCTATTGAGGACTCCATTCATGATAAAGGCAAGGCATCTGTAATGATCACAGTGTATATTTTTAAAAACTCAGACCCCCATGCCTGTAATCCCAGTGATTCAGGAGGCTGAGGCAGGAGGAATACACGTTCAAAATCAGCCTCAGCAACTTAGTGAAACACTGTCTCAAAATAAAACATAAAAAGGGATGGGGATGTGACTCAGTGCTTAAGAGCCCTTAGGTTCAATCCCTGATACCAAAAACAAAAATATAAAAGCAAAACCCAAATCTGCAACATCTCCGATGCCCAGTTGGAGGGAGCTGTTTCCTAGTGTTCTCATGGATTTCTGTGCATTCACAAAATAAACTCGGGACAGCAATAATTGTTCATGAACTAGAGCTCCAGATTGGAGGGGGACCTCAGACCACTCTGTGTTAATCACCTCACTGCCAGGGAGGAAGCCAAGTTGTAGAGTAGATTTGTTTGGAAGAATGGGAGTCAATGTTAGAAAATTTCAAAACTGATTTTATGGAATTTTAATACACGATAAGTACTCAAGGAAGATATTAAAAATAAAAGGGTAAGAGTAGAATAAATCATCATCATGTGAAATTACAAAAAAGTATAATAGGTAATTTGGGCTTAAATCTATAAAGACACAGAAATAATGACTGATAGGGATTCAGTTCACAACAAGTGGGCATGACTAATTTGAGGAAAACCCCCTTCCTTGCCATTTAAAAGCAGGAAGTAAGTGCTATAACAACAAAACATGTGTAATATTCCAACTTTCTGTCTTTAACTCTTCCTTCTGCGTATGGATCCTATTCCAGGAGAATGTGGCCAGGTTATACCACGGAGAATAATAGGTTTGTTCAAAGGTTAATCATAGTACTTAAAGCTTTTATATAAATGCTTACTGTTCTCGCTAATGTTTAAGTTAATTGCCTATTAAGGAGGTGTGAGCTCAGTGCTATGAAGAGCTTTATATATTGAAATTCATCTCTCTCCATAAGTGAATGTTTATGATCTTGCTCCTGCTTTAAGGAACTTGTGCTTTTAAAAAGTTGAGATTGACAATGTCCTAACACAGACCTCCTGCTGACCTTTAATTTGGTTACTTCATTTGTCCTTAAATACACCTACCTGGTTAGGTTATCATGCAGGAATAAACAATACAGAGAATTCTTACTGATGTCTGCCTCAAAACAAGTAGTGTTCCACAAGAGCAGCCTGAGCCAGGGTTAACTCCAGAAGTGACAACGCTCCCAATAAACCCCAGGCCTTGACCTTCACCCATGAAGTGAATGACACTGAGCTTTCACACACTCACACCAGAGCTGCCGGTGGATTTTTATCAATTTTCTGAAGAAAATACTATATTTAGGTGTGGAATATTATTCTTAAAGGTAGTAATTTGTTAACTTAGTGAATTTATTTGCATCAATGTCTGAATTTTTTCACAAATAAAAGTCTTTTTTCATTTATTCTTTGGGTCTTTTGCTTTGTTAATAAACAATTTCACAGGAATTCTGAAAAGCATAATTAATGATTCAAAAAGGCAAATATTTAACTCAAAATTCTATTATGATTTTTTATAAAAAGTGAGTAATCTTCATTAATATGTCATATTTGTACATGAACTGATATATCCACAATGGAATTTTATAGTAGATTAGCATAATAGGTACTTTGCTATTGTCATGATAAAAGGAAGAAAAGATGTTTGCAGATTTGAGTCTAATTTTTTTTGGCCTGAACAAAATTGGAAGAACCACTATACCACAATATTTAATATTTTTGACTTATGAATAGTTTGTAATGGCTGTTTGCCAGACTTAAATGTTTACCTATCCCCAGATAAAAATTATCATTTATGATTTTATCTCTGCTGTTTTGAGAAAAAGATATTTTCCTCATGTAATATCTAGGCTGTGCAATAACGCTGGAGAAAAAAAAAGAATATATGGATTACTGAGTCAAGTCAGGGCACTTTTGCAAACTTCTCTCCTTTTATACATCTCTAAAATGTATTTTACAGCTGTGGTCAGTTTGAACTAAGTGAAAAACTACCATATTCAATACAGAATTAAAAAATATTCTACTTGATTAGGGATGATTTTTCAATGCTTAATTCAAAACACTGTGTGTATGATGTACTGATTAACACTCAAACTGATCACTCTGCATCTGTAAATCATCCCAACTGAGCCAGAGTTTTTAAAAACTTGTTTTCCATATTCTTTACCCTTAATTATACTGCCTTGTAAAAATTCTGGAATGACAATTGTTTGATTTAGATCTGATCTTCTATATAGGCCTGCTTGTGTCTTCTCAACTAAATTTAAATTTTCTAATGAGGGGGATTATCCTAAAACTTTGTTTCTGTAGAGAGGGGGCCTGAAAATATTTGATAACGAATGAATGAATATTTATTCTATAACATGACTTGGGTAAGGATCTTTCAGATGAGATTTGGGTTCAGAGAAAAGGATTAGAATTCAAAATTTAAAAAAGAAGGAAGATGAGGAATGAGGACTTGGGGTGAGTGATACCAGATATGTGGAAGAGATCTATTTCTTATTCTTCTCTGTTTCTCAGATTTTATTTTAGCACCCACAGTTTGGAAATTAGATAAGCTTTCCTGGGAGTGTGGCCAGAAAACAAATTGGATTTCAGTGATTTATATTTATTATGGTTGTATAGTGTGTCAGGCACTGTATGGAACATATATATTATTCTGGAACGTCCTTTCCCTCCAAAGGCACTGTGCATGATAACATTCTATACCTATATACCATATACCTCACAGAAATTAAAAAATCCATATATGCTATTTTGTTTCAGATTTTATTATTGTACCTATGTATTATGTTATAATTAATTTTACGCTTGCATCTATCTCCTCCCCTGCATTTGGTAAGTCTATGTTAACCTTATACATTGAACGCACACTAACCATTTTGATAAGCATATAGATCATGTAAGATTATCCTTAAGGACATAACACTGAAGGTAGCATTGGGAAGTTATTCCTGATTTACCACTAACCTGGGATGATCAATAATTACCAAGGATGAGAAGTAACTAACAATCCCTACTTTGGTCATATTGTCCATCTTTCTGACTTGACAATGTTAGCATAAATATCAACCATGATGTAAATCAAACATTTTTTTTTTTTTTTGCAGTGCAAAGCTCAGGTTAAAGAGGTTGCTAATATTTGTGTCTGTGCAGCCATTTCCAAAGCTGCCTTTCATGTGCTCTGTTTTTAGAGGGAGAAGCACTTCTGCTGGCTGGGAACCTTGTTCATTCTAATAGGAGAGTAGCTGCTGCTCTGAAGAGCAGCACAGGGATTCACAGAAAGCTTGCGGCACCACCTTTAGATAGCTTCAATAAACCTCTCACCCAAGCCTGCCTGCCGGTCTCATCTAGTGGCATCCAGCTGCTATGCTTCTCAAAGGGCTCCCCCTGCCTCTGAGATGGCTCTCTGAGGTTGCTGCAGATTCAGTGTGATCTAGTTTTCTGGGGATTTTCTTTGTGATCTGGAAGAACAGGGCTGGAGTTCAGGGGCCCTTTCGTTAAAGGTGGTTTTGGAGACCCAAAGATCAGTGTAACCAACTGCATCTCACGGTCAGGGTAGATGGTCAACGTTAGCACGTCATTTCTTCTAGCTCTGTGTGCACATGGAATGGGAAGTGAAAGGGAAGAAGTGACCACCTTCTCCATCACTAATGTGGCTGCATCTGACCTGCTGTGGATGAGGATGTTGAATGGACCAAATATGTTATTTAAGATCAGATTAGGGTCATAGCTGGGAATAAAGTCAGTAACCTGAACTCCAAGTTTTCTGGGATTTTAGGTTTTTATGGAGACTGCCAGGCATATATAATCATGCTTACTAAAGAATGCATGAATAAATGCATAAATATTCCTTCTGCTTAATTGGATTTTTCTGTTCTCTAGTAAATCAATGGTAGCCCAAAACTTTCACTGCCCAAGATATTAAATTTGCTAGCTTGCTCTAAAACAGTGCTCCTGGCTCTAGGGAAAGTTCCAGTTTCCAGTCTCTACTTCAAACTTATGAGGACTTCTTATTCTAAATTTTCAAACAGGCAATTCCAGGGATTTAATGTAGAAGCAAACTTTAGATTCGACTGTCCCATTTTTGTTTATCATTAATTTTTTTCCTTCAGTGTTTCTAAGTGAGTATAGCAAAGGCTGTTCACAAACAGCCTGCCTCTGATATATCTGTCTATGAATTTCCTTGGGACTAAGGAAATTAGATGAAATATAAATACTTCCCACTGCAACTAACTTATTTGATTAATTAGTTTGAGGCTATGATTTCCATTTTTGTCATTTTATTGTAGAATTTTAAATAACGGAAAGTGGTGGTCTCTGTTTTCATGAGATAATCTTTATTAATTAAATAATGTTCACCCTCAATAATTTAAGGGTATTTCTTAAGCATAAAATTTGGAAACAAATCTATGTTCTCATTGTCAAGGGGCAGAGATGCATTTGAGGCTTTGGAATGAAATACTTAACACACTCTTCAATTTTCTAACCTGAGATGCTCAGAGAGGCTGAGAAATTTGTCCAAGGTCACACAGGTAGGTGTGAGTCCCACACTCCAAGTTTTCTCCCATGTCTTTGAAAACCAGATGGCAAATGTAAAGATCATTTTCTCAAATAACGCTGTTACATTCATTTCACTTATAATAACACAATTCATGAGTTTGGATAACAGATGATTATCATTTCTTATAATGTGCAAATTGTGCAATTAACTGATAAAAGAAAAATCCAAACCCACACAACAAAATGGTATAACTAAATAGGAAAAAGTTAATGTAATAACAGCCTAATGTTATGGTAAAATTGAATCAATAGGTTTTCCACAATAAATTGAATTACACACACATATATATATATATATATATATATATATACACATATATATTTGATAAACTACTAGATATCATTTATCAGGATAGCTTTATTATTATATTAGCTACTATCTTAAAAATGCTAACTTAATATATTTTAGTTTGGGATAATAAAAGTGTGGTATAGGAGAAAGAGTGAGGTTCCATCTAGTCATTTTGTAGATTAAAAGACTGCGATTCAGGGAGCATAAGTTGTGCTCCCAAGTTGCACTCCAGTTTGGGCAGAAACAGGCCTGGGATCTAATACTTCCGCCTGCTTTTGCATATTCTTTTGGGTTTCTCATACCTGCTTTTTTTATTAGACAGGAGTTTGAATAGATTACTTAATTGGTTTTGAAAGGAAACAGTACATTTTCATAATAATGTCATTTTCAAAGACCCCAAATAAAATGTTTAACTTATCCTGATCTATGGGAGTTTTTAGAAGTTTGAATCAAACCAGGAAGATCAATTAAGGCTAAGTAGAAGATGAAGTACTTCCACGGCTTGTTACTCAATCCAGAATGTCCAGGAGTCCCCCCTTCATTTCGTAGCTTTTCTTTCCATGGTTTCAGTTACCCGTGGTCAACCAAGGCCTGAAAATATTACATGGAAAATTCCAGAAACAGTTTGTAAGTCTGGAATTGCTCTCACCTCAGAGCAGCATGATGAAGCCTCACAGCATCCTGCTCTGTCCCAACTGGCAGACGAGTCACTCTGGATCCTCTACCTGCCTGGCAGTCCCTGAGAGCCATCTAGGTTATTGATTGGGGCAGTATCACAGTGAGTAACTTTGACATAAAGGCCAGTGCTATATCACAAATGCCTAAGTCCTTCACATCACTTTGTTCTGTCCCATTGGCATCGTGTCACCTCACCTCATCTCAAGATAGGCTAGTAGAGTACAATACGATTGTGGAAGGCACAGAGAGGACATGTTCACAACTTATTATATTGTTATAGTTAGTCTATTTTATTATTAATTATTAATCTCTTACTGTGCCTACTTTACGAATTGAACTATCATGGATGCATACATATAGGAAAAATCATAATAAACATTGAGTTTGGTGCTATGTATGGTTTCAGGAGTCCATTGGTGGTCTTTGGATGTTTCCCCTATGGTAAGGGGGATGCTCACCTACCACGAGCAGGCTCTGTGCAAGGCCTCAGAGTAAACAGATGAACAAGACACCGCCAAGGGAACCCACCCCACCAGAGAGCAGGGCGAGGGACTAGAGACAGAGCTCTTCCCAGGCTCAAGGTACTCTCAGGGTACGTAAGGCCATCTAACCCAGCCCTGGAGGCTCAGGGAAGACTCCCTTGTAGGAAGTAACATTTAACTGGATTTTGATAGATAAGTAAGGATTAGCCAGGGGATAAGATGACAGGTGTTCCGGTCCAACAGAACACCATTAGAGAAGGACAGAGGCATAGAAACACAGGCTCAATTTGGACAAGTGTCCAAAATCTAGTAAGGCTTATGGATGCTTTTAGGAACATTGTACGTGATAATAAGTAGGCCTCCTAAGTTATATCTTACTCTGGAGGCCAGTGTTTCTCACTCTTTTGGTCTGCACTAAGTTCACCTATAGAGCATTAAGGTGCAGATTCTCAGGCCTCACCCTCAGGGAGCCTGACTCATCAGGGCTGTAGTGGGGCCCAGGGGCCTGCATTTCTTTACCTGCAAATAGGCTATTTAAACATTTCCTAAAACAGATGAACTATGTGCAATACAAACTACAGATAAAATAGCAATTTTTTGACAATTAGGTGTAGAATATTTGTTTTCTAGTACTTAATATAGACAATTAGTTAGAGTAAAGTTTCTTTGACATAAAGCAGAGCACTTAAGTTATATTATTTATTGATATTGAAGTCAAAACATAAGCACACGAATGTGCCATGAAGTGAGCAGCTTTGTTTTACCCTGTCATGAGGTGCTGCCTCACACAGGTCTAAAAGCAATGGAGCCAAATGACCATGGACTGAAACCTCCAAAGCTGTGAATGAAAATAAACCTTTATACTTTATAGCTGAATTGTTTCAGGTATTTTTGTCATAGTAATGGAAAACTGACTAACACAACCACCATATTATCACTGAATGTTTTATAATATCAAAGTATAAATAAAATGAAATGAAAATATTTATGTAAGTCACAGAATCTGGGGAGTGGTTTCATTTTGGCTTAGTTTATGTAGAAGCAACCCAAGGCTCTGCTTCTACACATCCAACACAGAGCAACTCTACACTGAGCTTCTAGGCTTTGTTTAATCCCACAGTCTCATGGTCTGACTTCCAGGGCATTTCTGATTTTAGGGTGGCTTTCTTCACAAAAAGATGGATGATTCATGGTTGCTTTGTACTTTACTAGGCAAGCATAGTACTAAACATATAGATGCTGAATTCAGAGAATTGAAAAGCTTTACAGATTTAGCCTCTATCTCACATAAATGGTAGGAAAAAAATGCATTAGAGATTTCTACCCTCCAAGGCCACTGCCATGTTCCATAAAACTTGCAAAATCCTTTTCTCCCTGTTGGTTGAATCATTTTTCAGTAACTGAGGAACTGATATGGAGACATGGCCTGAATTTGCTCTGTGAATTCAAGAAATAGAGTAAAAACCCAAAGACCCGGATTCTGGTCCTCATTCCCCAAAAATCTGACAAGGAAGTTTAGATGAGACAGTCAAACCCTGTGTGCTGAATTCTCTTTATCAGCACAACAGAGATGAAATATCTATCCTTTGCCAATCTCACAGAGGCACTCTAAAGATTAACTTTTATGAGGCTCTCAAAATAGTGACTACGTAGCAGAGATATCAGTAGTTTATCACAACCAGGAATCTGCTATATCGGCGATAGCTTTGGAGGAAGGTACCTCTTTCAGTATTTGAAGAATGGGAAAGAGAAGTCTGGCAGGATCTTCCCAATTCACATATTCTTTGAAGGATTAGGGGAGGTTAATCTTTGGCTTCATCGGAAAAATTTAAAAGATTATTTTCCATGATATGGTTAGTAGTAAACTGGGCAAATCTTCCCTGAGCACTCATAGCTATATTGTACCGCTAATTTAAGGATCTGGTAATAATAGAATCCTAAGGCTAGAAGGAGGGCCTGTAGTCATTTTCCATGTAAGCATTAATGAACACACCCAACAGGGTTTGAATTTAGTTGGTAAAACAGAGCTAACTTTGCCTACACACATGAACATACACATGCACACACATGAACATACACGCGCACACACACACACACACACACACACACTCACCTCCCAGCACACAGCATGTGAGGAAAGGGTTGGAAGGCTGGAGGTCAGACCTAATCTGTCACCCTTCAACCAGGCATGCGTATGGTTCTGAAGGCTGTTCCCTGAACAATGATTTGGTGTGTGTGTGTTTGTGTGTGCACGCGCGGGCGTTTATAACTGGGGAAGTCAGCAACTCTCACAATAGCCTCCTGGGGCAGTTACAACTATGACAACCTACCATGGTCTCAGGGATGTGTGATATTATTATTATTATCAAAATTGTTACTGACAACTAGCTGAGGTGGCGAGGAGATGTCTAGAGCCTGGAAGGATTCTAATTCTATATGACCATGACCATTTAAAGACAGAGTTAGAAACCTCTAGAGGAATCTGCTGTATTCTAAATCTGCAGCCCCAGGATGTCTTCAGGCTTTAAAGAGGTTGGATCCATTAAACTGCTTAGACTGCTTTGACAGTGGAGTATTGGTTAATTATAGGGGCAATCTAATTATAAGGTTTCTCTGTAATTGATTCCCTTTCAAGTGTGTAGAAACTTCACTTGATAAACATTTGCTCCTAAAACTCACAGGAATAGACCAGATCCTGGGGCCATGTGTGTCTTAGGGATCAGAGACCATCCAACTGCACTTTGGAGTTCTTATTCATAACAGATTCCTTGGAATATTTCATTCCTTCATTCACTCTATCATTCTTTCTCTCATTCATTCAATGTACTACCCTGATAGTGTACACCTGGCACTGCTAGTCTCAAAGGCTGTAATACATATTGAATATAGTCACTGCCATAGATGGGATGAGCTTACAATCAGTCAGGGAGACTGTTAAACATAAAATATTTAAGCTGTATGCTGATTACTGTGTTAGTAACGCATATAATGTGCTAAGGAAACAGGAAGAAGACACCCTTCATCTTGCACTACAAGGCATGAGGTGCCATGTTCAGAAGAGCAACACTCAGTGATGGGGCAACAGGTGAGCAGAATAGTGAAGGATGAGGAACTGGTCGGCATATGAAGGCAAAGGTTTGGGGTTGGGGAAAAGAGGAAAAAATCCAGAACTGTAAGAGAAGAAGCAAAGTGAGCACTGGTCATCATGTGAACAATGAAGGATAGCAGACACTGCAGTGTGGCTAATCTTCCACACGTAACATGTGGGAAATATTTGGCTAGTGTGTAAAAACATAAGAGATAGTGTCAACTGAGAAATTATTACATGCTAATCTCTTTCGATTTCATGATCCCCATCTAATCCGTACAAAGTCACTACAGTGTGCCAGTACCTTTATTATCCCCTGTCACAGCTGAGCAAAGTGGGGGTTAGAAAGGATGTGGGATTAGACCAGGGTCACACAGATATCATGTGGTGAAGTCAGAACATGAACTTGGGGTTGCTACTCCTGGGGAAGAAGCGCTTAATCAATATGTTTCATTGCTTCTGCAAAGGTGAAAGATTATTGAGGGACGTATGATGCCTGCCACCAAACGTCTCTCAGAATAGTTTTTCATTTTTCATTTTGAGAAGGGGCAATTAATTCATAAAGTCTAAGCCATCAAGACTCAGTTTTCTCATATGTGAAATGACAAAGTTGTGCTATTTGAAATCTAAAGACTTTTATATATCTAAATTCTATTTTAATTATATATTTCCCCAAGCTTAAGAATATTGTTTTAGTCCTACATAAATCTTCCTAAAGACTTATATAAGAGACTGCATATCAGTATTAATGACTCAAATGCATAGGGTGTCTTGATTATAACCATCCTTTGGATGAATATGTAACACTAATGTACCCAGTTTTCCATATTAAATTTCTGCACATGGAAGGAAAAGATGTTCTTATCTCTGTGGTACAAGATATGTATTTTAATTTCCTAATTAATTACTGAATCCTTCACATGACTCTCTCCAATTTCTCCAAAAGAAAAGGAGTGAACCGTAGATGGACATTGATGAATGCTAGCAGGATCATTCTGCTCCTCTTTGCTGCATGATTTAATAAGCCAATATACTCATTTTAGCATTTTCTCCTAGAGGCCTGTATGCAAGCGCAGGTGGTATTAAATAAGCATGGGCTAAATTGTTTCCCTTTAATTCGTCTCCCAAGGCAGACTAGATACCAGTCAACGGAGAGAACAGAGAGAACTGGGTGCTTATTTTACTTTCAAGATAGAGAACTAGGAGTCTGTTTTTCTTTCAAGCAATATCTAGAACATGTTATAGTGGACATCTCAATGTTTGAAAAAAAATCTTTTTCAAAACCTAAACTGTTTTTCTACATTTGGGAAATGGCCCAGTTTTTGAGTCTCAGTGGGAAGCAGATAAGCATTTTCCCAGTTTATCATGCAGCTAGGTTATGAATGTATGGTTGGGCGCCATCAATCAGCCATGTCTGCGCCCACTTTCACGTGGAATTTGGACACACAGATTCACCCACTGTAGAGAATCCACCCTGGCAGTGAGAGACAGCAGCCCAAACCCCAGCACGGGGCTTCTGTGAGCAGCAGCAGCAGTGGCGCAGTAACTAACAGTGTCCAAGTCTGTGGTGCCAGGGGATAAACTCTGGCGTTCCTTGTCCTGTGAAGGCAGTAGTGGGGCCCATTTTGGCCTGACTGAGGGCTTATCTTGTGCTGTGTCCCCTCCTGTGGCCTGGTCCCTTTTCATCTCTAGCCTAGTTCTAGAAATCCGTTAGTGCCCAATGCACTTGTTTTTAAACATAAAAACCTTTTCATTTTGAAACAATCTCTCAAGCCTACAGAAGACAACAGTACAATGTATTCCCACACATCTTTCCCCCCCAGATTCACCACTTTTTAATGCTTTGCTGTATCTGCATTATTATTATCTTTCTCCCTCTTCCCTCTCCCTTACTTTCTCTCTCCACTCCATACAAATATTTTGTTATTATCACTTCCAAATCAATTAAGAGTAGATTGCAGGAGCTGGAGTGGTGACTCGGCAGTTATGGCACTTGCCTAGCATTTGCGAGTACGCGAGTTCAAACCCCAGCACCATGTACACAACAAAGTGTCCGAGGAATGAAAATCACAGGAGAAACTAAATAAAAATTGCTTCTCTCTCTCTTTCTCTCTCACTGTCCCCTCTTTCTTGAAAAAAAAAAAAAAAAGAAAAGACTAGATTGCATTGCATACCCTACGCCTTTTTACCCCTTAATCCTGCAGCACACACGTCCTATGAATGAAGATATTCTTTTACAGAGCCACAGGGTTGTCATCCACTTCAGGAAATTTAACACTGACATAATACTAACTCCTGTCCACATTCAAGTCTTGTGGACTGTGTGCATTGATGCTGTTCTCGAGAGCAATTTCCTTTCCTGGGATCCAACCTAGGTTCATATATTTGATTTACGTGTCTCATTTCTTTAGTCTCCCTTTAATTTGTAATAGCTTTGTAGCTTTTTCTTATTTTTTTATGACACTGATATTTTGGAAAAACACAATCTGTTTGTTTTACAGAATATTCTCCATTTTGGGTTTGTCTGGGGTTTTCTCATGATTAGGTTCTAGTTGTGCATTTTGGCATGACCACTTCCTGAACAACTGTGATGCTCCAGGGCATCACATCCAGAGCACTCAACCTCTCCCTTACTGGTGATATTGAGTTTGATTACATAGTTAAGGCGTTGTCCAATTTAGCTGTTGAAAATTTACCATTTTCTTTGTAATTTATGAGTGATAATTTGATGTTATATAAATACCCTGCTTGCAATTAAACTGCCTCCTACCTCAGAGTTAGCTTCTGTTGATCATTCTTGTTCAAACCCATTTTTACCATGATGACGGCAAAATGGTAATTTTTTGATCTTAGTCATTTCTTCCCTGTGTGCTGTTTGAATGCACTTTTCATACATTCCCTTTCTGCTTAAATGAGAGACAGGGTTAGTTTCAGTTACTTATAACTAAG
Organism: Aplodontia rufa; assembly: GCA_004027875.1. Taxonomy (NCBI): domain Eukaryota; kingdom Metazoa; phylum Chordata; class Mammalia; order Rodentia; family Aplodontiidae; genus Aplodontia; species Aplodontia rufa. The sequence continues at coordinate 18,760 of PVKS010009443.1, forward strand.
AACCTCTGACTGACTGATTTGTATGTTTAGGCATCTAGTATCAAGAAGCTATCAGAGCAGTTCACTCAAATGGTCCATCTAGTCAGTCCAAGGTGACACAGTGGTGAACATTATTTTTTTTTTAAGAGAGAAGGAGAGTGATAGAGACAGAGAAAAGAGAATCAATTTTTATTGAGTTTTTCACATGTCTTTTGTTGCTCTGAGACTTCATTGTGTACATGGTGCTGGGGTTTGAACCCATGTACTCGTGCATGCCAGGCAAGTGCGTAACCACCAAGCCACCACTCCAGCCCCAGGTGAACACTTTTAGGACAAGAAATAATATGACTTTTCATGGCAGTCATTTCACTCCTAAAACACACTTCCAGGCCTGACTTCTTCCACTGCCAGCCAAATGACTACCAAAATGGAACAAATAAGTATCAAATAGTTATACTACTACTGACAAACAGGGAAATATCCATTTCAGTGACTAAGTATAAAAACACCTGGATATTTGGAAACATCTAGTGGTTTATTATAATGTTTACTTTTCACTTAGATTTTTGAATGTAATAAACATTAAAAAAAGAATAAAGGTGTGATGGAAATAATACACCACAGTAAGGCAGATTTCATTCCAATATTAACTCTGCTGACTAACCAACATGAGATGTTTTGGAGCAAATATCTTAATTTTGGAGGGAGCCTCAGTTTCCTTATCTGTGAAATGAGATAATTGGACAGAAGTTTACTAAGGGTTCTTCCCACTAAGGATTCTATGACCTCAAAGCTGAACATTAGCACAACTTTTGGAGACATAAGGAATTGTTAACCTAGCATATTTTAATCAGCACATTTGCATCCAAGATTATTTTGGTATAAAGACCAAACACTTGTGAAATAACTCCCAAGTGACTCAGAGAATAGAAACATCAGAACAACTTAGAAAGCAATTTAGTATAAAGAGGCCACAGCAGTTTTAGGCTGTCTGAATAGATGTCTTCCCTAAGAGATAAACAATCTCACAGTGCTTGGCACTGGTCAGGCCTTGAGCAGTGGGCCTTGTCTGGATGGCCATTTCCATACTTTCATGGGTCCATTAAAACATCAGAAATGTCATTATGAGGAACAATTGAGTGAAATGTGCTGCTTATCTGGAAGAAGAAAAAAATTTAAGGGTATGAAGACATAATAGTTGTCTAAGTATTTGAAAGTTTGTCTTCTTTAGATGGAACTTAATGGGTTTACTGAGCATTTCCCCAGAAGGAAAAACTGCAAACCACTGGGCAGCTGTCATGCTGTCAGCATGATGAATATAATGTCAATATAAGAAGGACATTCACAATATACCAATTGTGATAGCTGCTTTAGCCAGATCCTTTTTCAGGAACCTTGTTATGCCTGTGATGTCAGAAAGCTACCCAACATCAACTCAATTGACCAGGCTGTTTTCTAGGTAGAGATAATTCAGATGAGTATTTCTCAAATGTTAATGTGCATGGAAATCATGGTACCTTGAAAAAATTCAGTTTCTGATTCAGTAGGTCTGGAATAGGAGCTGATATTCTGCATTTCCAACCAGCTCTTGGTATTTTATGTGCATGTGCTCACTTGCTGACTCCAATGCGACATCACTAAGTGGCTAGAGGTTACCACTCAGGAGCAGCACACATGCTTCAGTTAATACCCATGTGAAAGCAGGTGAAGGGATGTTTTGCAGCCCCAATGGCTGCATTTCTTTGTGGTTTTTGTTTTTCCACATTTTTTTATTGATGCATTATAATCGTACATAATGTTGAGTTTTGTGGTTACAAATTCATGCGTGTACACAATATCATTTGGCCAATATCATTCTCCAGTATTTCCCATTTTCCTCTCCTCCTCCTTCCCCTTGGTTCCTTGTCTCTATTTCACTGATCCCTCTTTGATTTTCATTCTCCATGATGCTTTAATTTTTCTTCTTTCTTATTTCCTCAAGGAGATGCCATGTTTTCTATTAACTGTATCTGCTTACATTGTGATGATACTAGCAGGGTTCTGACCAATGCCTGCCCATATACCATCAGTTACCTAGGGAATATGTCCCCAGATAATGTTGAATTTTGCTTATTTTGGTTCATTATGCCAGTTGACTACACCCATTTTTTATTAGCTATAAAGACATGCACATGCAAATTTACACATCCCTGGAGCAGGAGGGTCCTTCCCAAGGTGCTTTTCACTGGATTTCTACCACAAGGCATACTGACCTTGGAGCAGGCTCCTGTGTGTGTGCACAGGTCACTGTGCTGTGCTCAGACATTAGCTTTCTCTTTACCTGTCCTTGTTCCTACTCTGTAGGCATCTTGCCATCTGGGTGCTACATGCAGTGCCTTTTTTTTTTTTTTTAAAGAGAGAGGGACAGTGAGAGAGACAGAGAAAGAGAGAAACAACTTTATTTAATTTTTCACATGGCCTTAGTTGCTCCAACAGTTAGTTGTGTACGTGTTGCTGGGGTTTGAACCCAGGTCCTCGTGCTTGCCCAGCAAGCGCCGAAACCGCTGAGCCACAGCTCCAGCCCCAATGCAGTGCCTTCTTATTGTCACTGCCTTTAGAAGCTCTTTACCTCATCCTGATATGATTCCAGTTTTAACCCTTGATCCTGTACAGAGCTGTTCTACCCTATTCCTAAATAATAGTCCTTCAAACACTTCATATACAGTCATCATGGTTTCTTTGAGCCTTTCTTTCCAAGCCAAATATCCTCAGATCTTTTAATCATTACTCATATGACATGGTTATGAATTCCTGTACCATACCAGTTGCTTAAAGAACCACATGATTTTTAAGAGTGTGTATATGAGTGAGGATTTTGTGATTCCCTAGGTAGATTTCTGGCTTCAAAACAGCACCAATCCTCTCTTGGAATCTCTATGATTCATAGATCACCATATGGCATTCTTTTGGGAAGAAAAAAATGTTGCTCACAGGTCTCACTTGTGGGATTGTTTTTGTTTTCCAGAGTTATCTTCACATGGGCAGGGTTTTGGGAGAGTTGAATATGCACCTGCAAATGCAAACTATCCCATTTGGCTCAGGTTTATCCCATTGTCAGATGCTGGCAGAGTTCTGTGTATTTTTCCTGAATGAAATGGTAGATAATAGCCTCCTTCTATCTAAATGAGCTCATTACTTTTCATCTGTGCAATTTCTAACTGCAATTGTCTAAAAAACAATCCATAAAGATGATCTATTTAGTGCAAACTCACATGGAGTATGATATTGGTTATTTATCTAATGGAATGTGAATAGAAGCAGTATGTTGGTTCCTAATAAGGATCAGTCAAAAATGACATTATGACTTTCTGGGTCTGGCTTATTTCACTTAACATGATGTTCTTCTGTTCCATCCATTTACCAGCAAGTGCCATCATTTCATTCTTCTTTATCGCTGAGTTAAACTTTATTGTGTGTATGTGTATATGCATATATATTTTTTCTTTACCCTAATATTATGTATAACTATAATGCACTAATAAAATAATTTTAGAAAAAAATGGCTGAGACAGCATTGGCAGGGCAGTATATTATATCTTGTGCTCCGAACAGTTTGCAAGTGTCTTGATATTTAACTAATATTGTGTTAACTCTTCCTATTTATATTCTGTACTGTACAGTAATACAACATATAAGATATAATAATCTTGGCAGATGGGGAAAGGAAAGCTTCCATTTGGTATCTTTATGAAAGGGTGTATAGCATAGATGAGTGTGGTAGAAGCAAGTGAGGTAGGTGTAAAGGAAGGAGTCATTGAAAGAGATGTAATCCCCTGTTCATAGCACCTGGTTTCTGATTCATGGGTTATATACTACAGTTCAAGACAATTTTGTCTTTTACAAATCCTGAACTATAAAGAGGTTATAAATATTTTAGAAACTTGGCAACCCGTTTTTCCTATCACCCTATTTGAAATATCATTTTTAGATGTTCCAGAGATTCAGGTTGGACTTAGGCCTTTTAATAAGGAAACAGTAGGCTGGGGTTGGCCCTCACCTTTAATGCAGGGAATAGTTACTTTCAAAACATTATCAAGTTAACTAAAACATAAAACCTTTAAACAACTCTACTTTATTCCAGTGTTGGAAACATGTGATCTCAATAAAAAGCAGGGGGAAGAAAAAAAGGCAAACTCAGCCTGCAGATGTTTTGACTAGATGGTGCCTCACATCTTAATGTTTCCAGGGTTGGCAGTGGCAATACTAGAGACTCAGGATTGTAAAATTAACAACTTCTGTTTTAAGCTTTTTAAAAAATCTTTACTTTAAAAAATATTCCTTAGTCAAAATATTTATATACTGGAATTTTTGCTTTCAAGTGCATGTTTTTAGAAAGAATATTTGTAAACCATAAAGAAACCTATAAAGCCTGTATTACGTTTCTTAGAGTAAGTATACAATGTAAACTGTTGGCCATATTGCTGGGGAATGCGATTTTTAGGTTAATCAGATATTTTGTAATATTAGTCCATAACTATTGTATTTTTTAAAGGTTGAAGGCTCAACATCACACCCGTACCAAACATGATTTACTTGTGAATATATAGAAAGACACTTCAGAGTCTGTACATGAATTTCCTTCAATAGACTCCTAGTTAATATTCCAGACAATAAATTCATTGTACTAGTTAGTGCTCATCTTTATTTGTGGGAAGATTTGTGAAGGAGAAGAGGCAGGTACCGTTTGAGCTGGGGGCAGAGAGGAGGGCAGCAGCCACCCTACAGGAACAACACAATCAACCCCAGTACTGCTCCTTTGCCTGAAAACATCACGCCCTGCCTCACTTCAAATTCATCTCAAAGATTTTCCTCTAAGAATGCAAATACTACTATGTGGTGGGTATGGGCAGTATATTGTATTAGTCACATCTTTGTTAAAGTTGACACCTTGCTAAAGGGTTAATAAATGACAGGACAGAAAAGGGTGGCACGGGGTGGGGGGGGATGCATTTGTTGAGTTGGGAGTACACAGGACAAATACCGCCAATTTCAGTTTTGCTGAGGGTCTCTACCATGCATAGCTGCTTTTAAGGATGTTAAAAACAGCATTCCATGGTTTTATCTTGGATTGACTTCTTTGTTTCCAGTGAGCCTAAATGACTGCCCAGTAGCCAGATCTAATGTATAAACATAATTTACATTACCTAAGCTGTTCCTCTTGGTGAAGATTTCAAGAAAAAGTGTAAGTGAAGTCATAAATATAAACAAGCACAAACTCCTCTGGGGGACAACAAATCAAATGGCTACTTTTAAAGCTGTTAATAATCTTATCATTTTTAACATTTAAAATTTCGGGGGCATATCTGTGAAGTTAGAGGGAGTGTACTGATTCCTCCTATGGCTTGAATAGGAAAAAGATCTGTTCTGAATGCCTATGACAAAGGTTAGTTATAATCACAAATATCTTTTCTGTTTGCCTTCTGAAATAACTTTCTTTTACAACAAAAAAGAATTACTGTGGATGTTTCATTGACAATAAAAAGAATCTTAGTTCAAAATGGAAATGACATTGCTCTATATTTATACTACCCCAGAAAAATATCAAGTTTGATTACTGAAATATTCAATCAGGTAACAATTGGCAGTGTTAACTCAGATGAACACAAGCAATATGCACCTCAGTACTGAGCTAGCAGAGGTATCAAGACTAGAAGTCATCTACGAGTGATAACAATCTTTGTCAGAATAAATGCTAAAGTATATTTAATCATCATTGGCCCCTTGGTCAAAGGGAAAACTAAGTAAATCTAAAATAGTAACTAAAGAAACCACATTTGCTTTAGTTGCTGGGGTGATTAATTCCCCTTGGACAAAATTGGCGAGATGGTTGGTAAACAACAAAGCTCCAGAGCCCCGTACCTAAGAAATATACTTGTGGCCTTTACTATGAAACCAAGAAGCATATGCTATCATTTTATACGCTATCTAGCTGTAATAGATATCAATTTTTATCTTCTAACAAACTATCAGAACAAACCAAATGTTTGCTTTTAAAAGTCTGTGACTTGTAAAATGAACTTGGGTTCCACCACAAACTAGATGAATTAGCTCTGCATATCAGAATTAGTAGACCTTATTTGCAAAATCATTAAGTTGCAAAAACAAAGATACCACGGGAGCTTTAAATTAGACTATTTTTGAGGCTTCATGTGAACACCTCCCCCTACTTCCAATTGCTCATTACAAAGTGCTTTATTTTGAAATACCTCCGTACAAAAAAAAGAGAATTAGAAGGCACAGGCAATGAATGCAAACATTTTCTGTTTCAACCTTGTTTTAAGGTATCGGCCAAGTAACACCAACCAGTGTTTGAAATAACTCCGAAGTTGGCAGAAATGTTAGTAAATCCTGTTCATCCTTAGTCTTCTTTACCTAATATGTGTTCAGATTTTAATACATATTTAGAGTGTTTAGACGGTTTCTTCTCATCTGTGATCAGAGTCAGGTATGCACAGGATGAAGCTATCTCTGATAAGGAGCCATTTATCTAATCTAAATATACCAACACAATGGAGATTTTGTCTATGGACTAAATAATATTCTTTGAGGAAGAGATTGGCATTTAAAATGTAAACAAAGAAGTTTATCATAATGTAATGGGGGTATTTTTTTTTTTTGCCGTGGGGTGGGGGTGAAAAGAATTCCAAGTCAGATTAAATGATTGAATACCTACTGAACATACCTATTAAAGCCCTGGAAATTTTATGTTTAATGTAAGTGGCCAATAGTAAATAAGGAAAAAAGTATTTTGCTCTGAAATTTTGGCAAGCATATTGATTACAGTCTTTATTTAGTAACATTTTCAAGTTAGGCTTGGCAGAAAAGATTTGCGAGTTTTACTGAAAACTATGATATTTGCTGTTACAGCAGTGCACAAGCAAGAAATACTAAGTTGGGAGCCTATGCAGAGTCGCATTTTGTCTATTCTCTCCAAGTGAAATTAAACCCTTAGATATTGTTCTAGACAATTCTAGTTTCAATAACACCCTCTCTCAAATTATTCAGAAAATTGAGTTAAAATTGGTTTTTTTGGGGGGGGGCAAGAATTTACCAGATTGTTGCTTGAATTCTTCATTCATAATAACATTTTTTTAAACAAAAAATATTGTGGAAAGTTTCTGTAAATTATATTAAGTAAACAATTATGAATTTTCTGTGGATGAGCAACTTTCTAGAATTGATTCTACTTATTAAAACTTTTCTACTTTAACCTAATGAAAAAGCTATTATAATAATAAATAGATAACAAATAAAAATTTAAGTATCATTTTTGAATGAAAATGAAGTATAAAACTCTAGTAACAATCCTTTGTTAATTTTTTTCAGCAGTCATCAGTTGAAAACTTCTTTGATCCTAAACTTTGCAATTAGTATAGCACTTTTAAGAAACATGTAGAGCATGTTTACTATTTGTTTTTAATATACTTCAGTCAGACATTATTCATCAAATGTGATATAATTTCATCACTTTTCAGAACAGACTGTCTGTACTATGGGGAAAGATTTTGGAATTTGGTAGAGCTGATTCAGAATTCTTACAAAACTTAAGAAAATGATACAATACTATGCACTATATAAAAGTAAATCATAGTTCAAATGATTCTTTCCCCCAACCTGGAAATTAAATATTGAGTAACATTGTCATGAATACAACAACATATTTATTTATCCACTTCCAATCGCTCTAAAAGACACAGAAGCAGCATCCTCAATATTCACAGGCTGTACACCAGGGTGCAGGCACCTCATATGATGATTGTGTTTGACCATCTTTGGAGTAGAAAAGAAACCCAAACATCAAACCTGATGACTCAAGCATTCAGGGACAACAAGAAGAGCTCAGTTCATACTTTAGGAAGCTGAGTTAGTATTTCACTTTTCTCCCACAGCTTACATCTGCCTTTATAAGGAAGAACCAATCGTGTGAATGAGAACTGGAGTCAAGGTTAAAGTAATGTGGCCCCAAAAGAGTAGTGTTTGCATCTGAAAGAAGCAGCACTTCAGTTCAGATGAACATTAATAACATTAATAACAGGAGAGGAAGCACCTCTCCTGAAAAACATCAGAGCCTCTTGGACACATGCTTGAAATTCATCCTCCCAAATCACCCTGTGACTATTGGAATAGGTGACAATATCCTATCATCTAAAGGGGGAAATATAGTATAAACTATTTTTTAAAATAACATTTAGAAAATGCGAAAGTGGCAAAGTGTTCTACCTGTCAGGAAACCTTTGCAGATGGACAAAGAGAAAGCTTTGTCTTTCCTATTATTGTTTGCCCTTCAGTTGACATACATGCCGAGATGCATCAATAGGATTACAACGGAAACACGGTCATCTCCAGGGTTTCCTCTGTTTGGATTCCTTGATCCTGTTTAAAGGAACAGGCTCAGGGAATGCAAGAAAACAAACTTCCCCAATTGAAGTTCCTCCCCTATCCCACCCTAGAAACTCATCTAGTTTTACTGACAGCACCGGACAGAAATGTCATGGTCATGTTGCACCACTTCACTTGTTGAGTTGTGTGAAGGCAGCACTTGACCACAGTAACTTGGTGAACCACCTTGCTCTTAAATTAGTCTCAAGGTTTCTTTCCGCCTCTGTGGAAATATCTTACCTGCATGTGTCCCTGGTACATTCTGCTTCGGCTTCTTCAGGGCTCCCTGAGGCCGCCGGATGCTTTCCCCCGTGTTTACTTGCACACCAAATAGGGGAGCAGGCAGCGTGCACAATGGGTTCTCAGAGGGTCCCCCTGAGCCGCTGCAAAGGCTCCAGGTACCCCGACCCGTCGGCGGCCCCTTGGCAGCGCTGCTGGCTGCCGGGAACTGTTCTCCACTCGAGGTGCTGAAAGCGGACACGGAGGAGCGCGGAGGAGGCGAGGAGCCCAGTCGGCCACGCTCTCCTGCAGGCGCGGGTCCTGCTGCCGGGCGCCTCTAAAACTCACTCCTCCACCCAACTCTTTCTCTCTTTCTGCTAGGCTGCCTCATGTCTCTCTCACTCTCTTCCCCGCGAACCCCCTCCTCCTCCCAGCCCTGACGTGAGCGCCCACACCAGCCGCCGCCGCAGCTGCCGAGCGGGGCGCGCGCCGCCCTCCCGGCCGCGTCCCTGCCGAGAGCCGCGGGCTCGGCACGCGCGCGCGTTCCCGCTGGGGCCGGGAGCGGCCCGAGGGCGGCCCCGGGAGGTGCGCGCTCCCCGCGCGCGTGCTCCGGGTGCTCGCGCGTTGTCCCTGCTAAGTGTGCGCGGGCGTTGGTCCCGCTAGTGTTAAGCACTTGGCGCTTGGAGTTCAGGTGTGGCCCGAGCTTCGAGGGCGATTCTAAGAGAGGGGACGATCAACTGAAGCGACGTGGGAGGAAATGCGTTGCGGGGAAATTGGTGTCCACTGATCCCGCGTCCTGCAGACACAATGGGCTAAACAAACGTGGGCGTTTCCGAAGAGTTTACTTGGTCCTGATTCAGCACCTCAGCAAGTTACCTCCATATCACCCTCTAAATAAGAACTCTCCCATCCCACCTCCAGTTCATATATGAGCATTGTATTTAAAATGGCAAAGCCCAGAATGCAAGGTCTTTACACACTTGGTTTTTACTCCCTATCACTTAAAACCATCCCCAATCCTCTATATTTTCCATATTGTATTTGTTTTTGTCTATCCAATACAATACTATTTCTATGAGATCAGGAATTTGGGGGAGAGAAATGGAGGAACAAAAGGTGGACTCTGTTTTGGCACTGATGTATCCCAGTGCCTCCTCGCACATTGTAGGCACCCAATAAATATTTGTTGTATGAGTTTTGCTATATAATAGGTGGAGTGCATTTAAATGTGTCTTCAGTTGAAGAGAATTTGATGTGATCTATACATTAAGTGTCTATAGGTGCACATATGCACACAAAGAGCTGGTGTGTATGTGTGTAAACTGTGGTTACTCAATTTGGTTGGCAGAAGGATCTCCAATCATTACAGTATGTCTCCCAAATTAGTACAGCATAATACAGTCCCCAAAATATTACCCATGACATAATATAATTTTCACAAAGCTAACTGAAACTATAAACTCCTTAGGAATATAAATATGTATTCATATAGTCACATGTATTCATATGACTACACGAAAAGGAAAGCAATAAAACGACTTTATAGCATTAAGAATGTTGATAATGCTGAGTGAGGGGAGGCAGGAGCACAGAATGAAGTAATATTTTACACGAAGGTTGTCAACATCTTAGCTTTTCTGTTGGTTGGTGATTCACAGGAGAGTTACTACCCTTTTAAAAATAACTATGTTATTAAATAAAATATAACTGTGCACGGACCAGTGAAGAGAATGGGAAATGAACCAAAGAAGTGATTAATCTAATTCAATGCATCTGAGGTCATCAAACAACCAAGCAAGTGACCAATCAAATAAACACCAAAGAACTAAAATTTGTAGGCAGGAGACATGAATTCCTTTTAGATTCCACCAACAGTTAACCTTGGACAATTTTTGTTTCTTTGGATTTCAGCTTTTGCATGACAAAACCTTGCATGATAAACTTTGTTTTATCCTGAAAATTGAGTATGTTCACAAACACTGCAAATTGTAAAGTACTATGCAATTTTTAATTCTGTCCTTAATAGGACAGAACAGGACCAGAAGTCAGCAGAAGTGCTTGTTGCATTTCACTACTGCACTGCTCCTTGGGGCAAATGTATAAACTCCTATTTTTTTCTCATTTTGAAGTAAGGCAAATATCTGCCGAGTCTGTTGCACAGGGTTGCTGCATCCTGAATATATGAGAAAGGTTGTAAATTATAAAGCACTGTATATATGAATATGTAAACAGACTTTTTTTGCAGTTCAGAAGAGATGAGTGTTGATTTCCTGAGACCTCCAGCACTATAAATTTAAAAGAAGATTATTTATTATACTAGAATGTTGATCTAAAATTTTGGGGGAAATTCCCATGTTTTGATTTGCAAGTTCTAGAAATCTTTGAAATAATAGTGAGGTCAAAGCTTTTAAATTTGTTATATACTTATTGTTATCTAATGGTAGATTCAAAGAGCCAATGACCATAAAAAAATATGTGAATCATCCTGGGAACTTCCTAGGTTGAAGATAGAGCTCAGTGTACCTTCTTTTTAAACTCAAGCAACTCATTTAGTTACTACTTACATCCACAAAATCTCAGGAATGGAAGGTTGCATCTGCAAAGGTATTCCTCTCCCCATTCATTCATTCTGTTAAAAGATAAACTGAGACACATTAAATTTTTGAAGTGTTTATTTGAGCAAACAGTTATTCATGAATTGGGCAATTGGAAGCACTGCCAGCAGTAATTGAAAGGAAAGCTATTAAAGTTGAATATGCAAGCAGAGAAAAGAAATTATTTGGTTAAAGTAGAGCAGTGACCTTCTTTGGATCATTACAATAGGAACTCCATAGTTGGAGGTTAGTTGATGATTTCTGACTATGATGATTTCTGCTTATTTTTCTAGACTATGGGTCTATACATTGAGTGGGGTTTGGGTTTGCTTACATAAAAATCCAGTGTTACATCTGCTTCACTAATCGACTTCCATTTAATTATTTTAAAAATTCATCCATTGATTCATTCATATTTATTGAGACCTTAGTATGTGGTAGTAGTATACAAAGTTTCGTGGAACCCTTACTTCCTGACAGAAAGACAGGAAAGATGACAGAAAGAGCAATCTGTTTAGACTTATTTAAAAAGATATGCAGGCCACAATTTCTCAATTTCTCCTATTTAAGAGCTTGCATCTAATATCTTGTAGTTGAACTCCCCCTGGCCCACCAGTTTTGAACATTAATCTCTGTGGCATGAATATGTTTTTCAAAGCCTATACATATGATATTTGTAGGTAGAGTCACTGGGCCAATTATCAGTTCAAGTGTCAGTATGTATCTTGAGATACTATCGAGTCACAGAGCCATCTCACTTTTTAGGTATCTCATTTGGATAGACTGAAAATGTTCATCCGAATCTAGCATATTAACTCAAGTAATTTGGTGTTTTGGTACAAAAAGAAACTTCATGTTCAAATAGATATATCATGGAAAAATGGATAGGTGAGAACTGTTTTCTGATGAACCCTAAACATTTTTACAATATATGTAACAAAAAAGCTGAATCATATTTGTAGAAATCCTTTTTGTAAATACATTTGGTTGTTTTAAAGAGATATTAAAAGATAAAAAAGTTCATAACTTTCATTATCCTATGACTGCAGTAATAGTAGAAAACATCTCTCTGTGTACTCTCTCTTTCCTTCAGGGAATCATTATGGTAAACTAACAGAAGGCAAAGTAACCAGACACCAGAATTAGGAAAGAGTATGATTTTTTTTTTTGGAACAAAGGCAAGTGACAACAGTTATTTATCTACTTTTATGCCAGGAAAATTTGAATAAAAATGGAAATTTCTGCCAAACATCTACTTCACATTACTTTTCACAAGATTTTCTAGTTTTCACATTAATAATTAGAATTATATAGAAACAACTTCGTAGATGAGTTTGTAATGTACACCAAAATCCAACAATTGCGTCTATCATAATAATGTCTACACATGTACCTGGAAGATAGAGCTACTAATGAATCATCCTAACCAAGCCTACACAAAGGGAAACGTCTCACTGGCAGTAATGCCACCATACACAGCAGTCTGACTTAAAGGGACTGGGCTACGATAGCAAAGCTAAACGTGCACAGATTCCCTAAGAATCATAAACCCTTATCTCACTATTTTTACTTTGTTGTACCTATTCTAACCTAGAATAGATACGATTTAATACCAGATCTCAGATACTGAGTTTTTTTTTTTTTTTTTTTATCTCGGTTGCTGAAATTTTTTTCTCATTTTGTAATTAAATTAAAAGAGGCTTGGTGTCTGTGGTCTGTGTGGTCTGTGGACCAACAATATGTGTGTCTTTTGGGAAGTTGTTAGAAATAGATTAGACTCAGGTCCTATTCCTGACCTAGTGAATTGGAAACTGCATTTCAAAAAGATCCCCAGGTGCCTTGCATGCACCGTAAAAATTCAAAGATCTGTTCATGTAAACTTGTGGCAAAGCTGGATCTTGACTTTTGCAATGATAGCATTTGAACATCAGAGAAAAGCATAACACATATTTCTTCATTTATAAAATAATGACCCTTCAACTAATCCCATCATTATGTAAAACTATAATGCACTAATAAAAAAAATAATGTCACTTATTTTGAGTGGCAAAAAAATCATAGTGCACTAGCTTTCTTACAGCAAAAAATGTGCTAAGGAAGGCCACTGCAATTTTAATAACTATAATAAATTAAGAGTTGAGAAGTAGCAGTAGAATCTATTTTGTATTAATCAAATTAAATTTTACTTGTTAGTAAGTGCATCCTCCTGCATATTAAATGGGTACTGAAAATTTAGAATTAAAACTTTGAAAAAGCTGAGCAATAATGATGAAATTAGTGTTCTTGTGGACTTAAAAAAAATCAAGGATAATAGTCTTTTGGTGATTCAACCATTCTTTTATAATCTTTACAATTCAGACCCTGCTGCTGGAAGATGGTGTGGGAGAGAACAAAAGTCAAAATAACTGTAGACCCAAATTAAAAAGACTAATTGGTTTTTATTGTTCAATCAAAGGAGGGAACATTTTGTTAAAGTTTGCCCACTTGCCCTTTATGCCACACCGAACAGGATTAGCTGGTGATAGGGGCATTGGATCTCCAAGAAATGTGGAACACCCACACAGCAGACCCCAGACTGCCAGGCAGGTTATGAATGAGAAAAAGTCCATAGACTCTGGTGACTGGGAGATGGCAGCAATGTTCTTCCAAATGAACAAACATGCAGGGTGCTTCGTATTTGGACCTCCTATTAAACCCATTTAAGAAATTACCCTGAAATAATTAGCATTTGTTCATTCTGTATGACAGTGTTCCTTCAGCAACCCAATTTTTTTTTAAAGAGAAAGGGACAGTGAGAGAGAGAAAGAAAGAGACACTCAACTTTATTTTAATTTTCATGTGGCCTTTGTTGCTCTGAGACTCTGTTGTGTACATGGTGCTGTGGCTGGAACTCGCATACTTGTCACCGCTCCAGTCCCCCAATTTTGTTTTTAATATTCAATGTACTTTCTGAAGTTTCTAATGGCCATCTAGGTTTAGATTTCCTAAACTTCTTACCAATCTAAAAACTTTTTCTATCACCTGCTTTCATCTCCTGCTTCAACCTGTCATGTACTTTGTAGTCAGATTAATGTCATAAAGACCAGCATTAATTATGTAGTTATTCAGGTTAAAAAAAACTTTAATGGGGGCTGGAGTGGTGGCTTGGTGGTTACGGCTCTTGCCCAGCATGTGTAAGTACACGGGTTCAAACCCTAGCAATCCACATACACAGCTAAGTGTCAGAGCAATGAAGGCCATGTGAAAAACTCAATAAAAATTGATTCTCTCTCTCTCTCTCTCTCTCACTGTCCTTCTCTCTTAAAAAAAAAAAAAACTTTAATGACTTCCTATTGTTTAGCTCCTTATGCATAGTCATGGACTGTAGCTTATTGCCCAGACTCACATCTTCTTCTAATGACAGGGAGCCTCTTTGCTAAGAAACTCACCTCTTGCTTTCACTGGCCCATTTGTTTGGTAAGAAACATTGGGGCTGATGTGGTGGCTCAGTGGATAGAGCACTTGTTTTGCAAGTGCAAGGATCCAGGTTTAAACCCCAGCACCACATATACAACTAAGTGTCTGAGAAACAAAGGCCAGATGAAAAAAATAAATAAAATTGATTCTCTCTAACTCTCTTTAAAAAAAAAAAAAACAAGAAAAGAAGGAAACATTGTAACTAAACCTTGGGAGTGGATACTTTGGGGGTGTGCCATATGGCCCAAGAAGAGCCAACCAGTGCATTCAATCCCCTTTGGTCACAGCCAGGTTGGGCATATGACCCACATGAGTCAACCAGGGTAAATGGACTGCGCTCCAGGAGTGTTTGAGAGCATACTGATTCTTCCTTGGATCGACCTTTCTACTCAGGCAAGCTTGAAGTTTCCAGTGTCTAGATCTCAACCTGAAAGATAAATCATGCTGGGTGGGTTTCAGAGGATGGAACTTTTGCCATTGAATGGGCCACACCTCAAGCAAGCCTAATCAGTTATTTCAGCAGGTATATTCTCTTTCCTGGTTGAATTGGATATTCTGAACAACCAAAAGAAAACTCATAAATTCAGTGGCCTTCCATTAATCCCTTTTCTTCAGCTTTTTATGTTTTCTATCTTTTGCAATAGTTCTACTTTAGTAGTATTCCCCAGAGCCAGCTCAAGTTACATTCATGTTCTTTGTGTTCCTTGAAATGTATACACACTGTCTGACTCCTTTTGAATGAAAGCTTATTCATTGTTCAAATTTAGTCTCAAATTCCATTTCTTTCATGAATGCTTTCTTGACTCTTCAATTACTGCCCCTCCATCCTTTGCTGAGAACTCCTTTATAGTATGAAATTCTTTTTATAGTTTTTCTTTGTTTAATTATTTCTGTCCTTTGTACTCCCAGTCATTAGAGATAGATGGAGACAAGAAAGTTGCTTTATTTTTTCTTAAATTGCATCTTTTTACTTTTATTTTTTAAAGAGAGAGTGAGAGGGAGAATCAATTTCACCTATTCTTCCATCTGGTCTTCATTTCTCTAACACTCAGCTGTGTATGTGGTGCTGGGGTTTGAACCTGGGTCCTCGCTCATGCCAGGCAAATGCCTGAAACACTAAGCCACTGCTCCAGCCCTCTTAAATTGCATCTTATATGTAGATAATCCTCAATAATTATTGAAGACTATAAATTATTTTCGAAGTACTGGGAAATTTTGCAAATAAAATAATTCAAAAACAATTTACTCTGAAGATAAATTTCAGAAATAATTTTTAAAAACAAGATATGAATGAAACTGTTATTGATAATGTACAATATAGATGTAGTTATAGAGATACTCATAGAGTTATAGAGATAATCATTCAATGTTAAGGCTGAAACGAAGCTTATTGCTCTAGTGGACCGATCCCTACTTTTTTCAAAGGAAGAATAAAAAGGACCAATACTTCATTCCTTAAGTGTTTTCTGGTGTGAAACAGGTTTATTATTGAGTAAAGGAATTTGGGGTTATAATTAACTCAAAGTACACTATTGCTAGCACACAAAATTCAGCTGACACCATAAAATGCTGATATCTGAAAAAGTTTTTTGATGAACTTTTGCCCTGAGGTAGGAAATGCAATGGATGGATAGTTGGAGAAAGCTAGCTGTGTGAAGATTTGAAGAAATGCATTTTAGGAATATTACAGAATCAGGAATCTATCTTATATCAGTGAATATGACCTTGGTTTTGTTGCTCACAGAGACAGAGGACTTGGTTCTTAAAAGAGTTCATGTCAGAGGGAGGCATAGCAACACTGAAATAATTATAGAGATATATAATCATATAAGGAATTGGAAATTATGATTTCAAATTCTGGTTAATTCTCTTTCATTTAGAATATACTATTCAAATTTACCTACTATGTCAACAGATAGTCACATGGTAGACATGAAATCTTCAGGCTATTTTTGAAAGAAAGATTTTGTTGTTATAAATAATACCTATGGGTAAATGTTTATAAAATTATAACTTTTTTTTAGAATCAATTTTTGTTGAGTTTTTCACATGGCTTTCATTGCTCCAACACATAGTTGTGTACGTGGGTGCTGGGGTTTGAACCCGTGTACTTGCACATGCCAGGCAAGCACTGTAATCTCTGAGCCTCTAAAATTATAACTTTTTAAAACAAAATAATTTTGATATTTATTACAACTTATGAAATTTTGCTGGATAGTACAGTTTATTTTTTACTTTAATTCCACAAAGAGCAAATCACTAGAATATTGTATATTATTGTAATAAATATTCATTGTACTTCAGTTTAGACTCTTATATCCTTTCTGGACTATTTGTATAAGTCTAAAATTTTCAACCTCCTCTCTTTCTTTGCTCTAATCTGTTCTCTACAACATTATGAGTGTCAATATTAAAAAATAAGTGTAAATTACTTATATATATTTAAATTTATATTTAAAATAAATCAATTTTCTCTATTAATAACACATCCACATGTTTTCCAGGGAAAGTCAAGCTTTTCACTATTTTTTTATCCAACAAATCCCCTAGTGTAATCCAGGATTGTTCAGCTGACTGCAGTCCCCGAATGTGCTACAGTGGGTCACACCTTCGGCCTTGTGCTTATGATCCCTTCACCTGCAACTCTCTCTTTCCTTCTTCCCCTGCTAGGCAATCCATATGTTTGCTTTTGGCCCTTACTCAAGTGTCAGCCTCACCGTGAAGTTTTCATTGCTCTGTGTGGTTTGTTGGTGATTGCAGGGTGATCTTACACACTCGTCATCAGTGTCAACTTGCAAGAGTGTAGTTGTTTATTTACAAATCTTGCTTCCACACTAGGGTGTCATGTCCTAGCATGCAACAGCTGTTCCCATACTCCACTATTTCCTCAGGGCTGGGTAACAGTGCCTGGCACACTGACTACTTACGACGTGTGCTGAATGAATAAAGGCCCGTAATGAAAGAATTCCGCTTTCTAAAATGATACAATCAATTTTCAGTGAATAAATATGTAGAAACATATTAATGTTAGTCAGAAAAGGACAAATTCAGCATTCAAAACCAATGAACTATTTTAAGCCCTTTAATGAAAAGTGATTTGTAGGCACATATGCAGTATTAACTGTATCAGAGATCTTAGAAGGGTAGGACTGAAAGGGATGTCGGAAATCACCTGGATCATGCTCTTCATTTCACAGATGAAGAGCTCAGTGACTGAATAAGTTAAGGGACTAGCTGCTTATGGCATCAGCTCTGGTGGACACTCTTTGCCTAGCTCAAAAGATCTGGAATCTCAGAGTGTGACTGCATCTGGGAGAGGAGCGTGAAAACCAGCTGACCAGTCTATTAGACCTGCCTGAAAACCAAGATGTCTAGGCAGGCATAGAACAGTGTTGAGAATGTGGTTCTCCACACACTGTGAAGGAGCAAAGCTTTTTGAGGTGGTGGTGGTATGTGTGTGTGTGTGTGGGGGGGTGGAATTTGATAGATTCTCTGCTGCAAATAGATAGGGCTTATTTTATACCAGCAAATACTCCTAAGGGGATCTAATTCATTGGGTAAATGAGAATATAGCTGAAACTTTGGAATCCCCTAGGCTCTGAGAGGAAAAAAATATTCATGACATAAATGATAGTGGGAAATTATACTTAATATAAAAATGCCTTTTATGAATACAATTTTAAAAGACAATCCAATAGGAATATGGGCAAAACAAACAGAAAATTCATCAGGTAAAGAAATATAAATGTTCAATAAATATAAATGATCAACAAATAAAGTAAAAATAGTAATATAACTGGTTATTTAAACTCAGGAGCATCATTGTCAGTTAACAAGTTGGCAAAGCTTTTTTTTTCTTTTGTTTAAGAAAATGCACATTTTGAAGGAAGTGGTTGATATAAACCTTCTCCTACGCTGCAGGGGGTATTTTCATTATTATGACTTTTCTGGAGGATGATTTGGCAAAATGAATCAAGAGCATCAAAAAATGTTTATATCCATTGACTCAGTATTTCTACTTTCAAGAATTCTAAGATAATCACAGATTTTCACTACGATTTGCATATAAAGCATTGTTTATAATCATAGAAAATTAGAAGCAAATAAACAATAGGAAAGTTATAATTCATTAATTTGCATATTCCTGAGCACTATTCATGGTTAAAAATAATGATTTGGCAACTGAAGACATGGAAAGTATGTTAGTAAATACTAGTGAGAATGTGATTTGTGTTTATAATATGCATGGTGATATGTGCATGTGCATATGGGGTATACGTGTATATGTACATAAAGATGACCTTTACTACATGAATATTCACTGGAATCAGTTGTGAAAAAATTACCAAAAATTATTTATACAGTTTTCTATCCAAATTCATTGTCAAAATAATAATTTTTAAAGAGTAAGAGGAATTTGCAAATACTTGCTAGGGAAAATTCTTAAATTGCCCTGACTCCTAGCAATAGGATGAATGGAATGGGGTAGGCTTATTTCCCCCTGTTCCTGAAAGGAGTCTAAATGTGTGGGGCATTTTTGCTGCTGTCTTCCCTATGGTTTCTCTGAGGTCTTTGCATTCAAGGATACCAGAGATTTCTTATCTCAGACACCTGAGTGGTCTACTAGCCCAAGCTCAATTTAGATTTTTTTTTTAATTTTCTGATTCATTAATTTATTGTTTGCATTATGGTACCTATTTCCTGTGGTGTAGAAGGAAAATATAATTTGTATTTGATAATGTACAGTCTGGATTTGTACTGCAAGCAAACACGCATACTAATGAGTTCATTAAGAGTTTCATAATTAAGTAATTGGTGTTTTATATGGTTTGTACTATGCAGAAATTCTTGGTAGCTTGTTACATTGGTGTTGAAAATAATTTAATGATATTTTAAGAAGTTATTTAGAGGGTTTTGATGGGCTGAGAACATATTTTATTTTTGTATTTTGAGTAATGAAATACAGGCTTCTTTTAACTGAAAACTTGCTACCCAGCACTTTTTGAGAAGTTGATCACATTCAGGTACTGAAGATAATGAGAGATGCTTGTGTGTGTGGGGGGGGGCATAATTTTTGATCTGGAATTAAATGCTTAGAAATGTTATCAGTGTCTTCTCTGTGGCACTGAGTTTATGTTGAGTTTTATATTGTATTTACATACTTCCAAATTTGGAAAATCAGGTTTTCTATGAAGCTTTGCCAATTAAAAAAAGGAAGAAGAAGGGAAATAAATAAATGAGGGCTTTGGAATTTAATTTCAGTGAGTTCAGTGGGGAGGGAAGCTGTTGAGTTATGTTTGGATAGGAGGTATGAGAAGAATTTAGTTTTACATAAATTTGTCATGGTTGAAACCTAGAGTGTATGACACAGGTTCTGAGAAAAGAATTGTGAATAACTTCTTCACAACATTCTCTTTCTCATGCCTCTCAGGTATTCATGTCACTTTGTATGTTTTGAGTGGCACTGTGAACCAGAGGATAGGACCACATAAATCTAAGTGACAAATCATCAGGGCACTTACCTTTAGGATAGATATCTTGTATTTATATTGTCTGTAAGGGACTAACATGAATATTTGCAAGTACGGCTAAGACTGTGGTAGAGAAATAAAAAGACTGTATAATTCCACTGTCCTTAGCCTCAGGAGCTCTTCTCCTGCGGAAACAGTGGGGCTTCCTTATCTTTGTTGGTTAGCCGGAAATTGTCATGTACTTCCTTTTTCGAGACTCCCCAGGGAATGCTTCCATGTCTCCTCATCATCTAGACAGCATTTTTGGGTTTCTTCACTTCTGGTAGCTGTTTCTTCAGGCTTTTGGGGCGATTCACATAGCACTTTGCCCCATGTGTGGACAGAGATTCCGTCCTAAATCTTTTAAACTTGTAAGAACAGGCAGCAGCTTTTAATGAAACCTTATCAAAGGCCTGAGGTTAGCAGAATGGGGCTTATGGTGTAGGGGAAGTAAAATAGCAGGGGATTAGACATAGCTGCTTATAACTGCCCACTCTCCTGTTTTCCTTGGCAAATACCATGTTAGACAGGTCTTCTCTTCCCCATCATTTATGGACATGAGTCTGAAGCTTTACTTCTCCCTTGTTTCAAAGGCAGACTTTCTTCTCCTGAGCACCGCCCTTCTTCTGATAAACCCGATCCTGTCCTGAGCTACCATTGGAGCTGGCTGCAAAGATTGCAGATAAGTTCTCTAAAGCACTAAGCATAGTGTCTTGTACATCACAATCGATGAATAAGCTATGAGGGTTGTGATTACAATTACAATGAGGAGGAGTGCATCCCTGGCTCCTCATTCCCTCTGTCACAATAGCCTGGCAAGAAGCCAGCTCCGATTAAACCCAACCTTCTACTCTTTTCATTCCTTCAAGACATTTCATTCCTGGGTTCAACAGCCAGCATCAGAAAAAAAAAAAAAGTTCTGGGCCACAAATTTCAAGTAGGTCCCTGGGGTTGCCCAACACATTCTGCTACATTTCCTCAGTCAATCCATTGCTTCACTCTCCTAATCCTCAATTTGCCTTCTCACTCTCAACTGGTCACTTCACTTTTAAATTCACTACGTAAATAGGAAAAAAAAATACTTAAAGATAATTTCCACACCCTCCTGCCATCACATCCATTTAGCTATTGATAGCTGAACCTGAGTGCTTCACTTTTCCTCTTGTTTCAAAGGCAGATTTTCTTCTCCTGAGGCCAGTCCTTCCACGGGTGACTTGGATCTTGTCCTCACTGGTAAACTCAAGAACTTCATGTCTATACTTTTTCTGCCTCCTGCATTGACTATTTGTTCCCTCTTTACCGCTCATTTTCGTTGTCTTGAAAGTCTGTGTAGCGTCTACCACCTTAAAACAACAGCATCCTCCCCTGACTCCTCAGTGTCCTCTAACATTCCTTTTCTTTGATCCTTTATAGCTAAACTCCTTGAGAGATTTAAGGAATCTAAGCTATTCAGCTTTTTTTTTTTCCTATCCTGAAAGACCAAAACTGCTTTTGTCAAGGTTGATAATGATTTTTATGTCATCAAATGTAATGGTTGATTCTTAGTCCCCACCTTATTTAACCTACGGCGGCATTTGATACAGATTGTCACTTCCCTCCTTAAAACACTCCTTTGTTTTAGTCCTGGGTCATGGTGGGTTTTCTTTGGGCTTCCTCTTCTGATCTGCTCCTTCCCCCTCTCCTTGGCTGGTTCCTCCTCAGCTGATCCAGTTGATCATCCTTGTGACCCGGGACTCAAATCCCTGTGGCATCTTATCTCTGTTCATTCTCTGGAGGAGTTTGTCTGGTTATCCACACTGATGACTTAACATTTTTATTTCCAGCCCTGTTCTTCTCCTGGAACTCCAGACATATTTTCAACTGCTTACTTGACTATTCCACTTAGATGTCAATAAACATTTCAAACTCAATCAAACTCTCCTTCCCTACTTCTCTCTAAATGTGCCCTCCACTCAGATTTCCCCTTTAAAAATAGTAATTCTCTTCTTCCACTTGTTCAGGTTGAAATATTTTATTATGACCCTTGACTCTTTTCTTTTATATTCTAAAAATAATCCATGGGCAATTTCTGTCGGCTTTGCCTTTGAAATCAACAGATTCCTCTCCACTAATAAATCTATCGCTCTGGTCTGGGTGCTAACATCTCCCACCTTGACATGCAATAACTTATGAATTGGTCTTCCTGTTCCCACCCTGCCCTCTGCAGCTCTTCTCCATAAAAACCACAAATGATTTTTTTTTAAAAAAAGAATGTTCTGCTCAAGACTTCCCATCTTTCTCAAAGTAAAACACAAGTACAGCCACACTCTGTGATCTGACTCCAGTAACCACTTGAACCTCATCTTCTATATTTCCCTTTGCTCAGCTTGCTCCAGTCACCTTGGCCTCCTTGTTGCCTGACACTCCAAGCATACTCCAACCGTGGGATTCGTACCCCAGAGGGCTCTTCCTCCAGATATCCTCATGGCTCACCTTCTCACTTCCTTTAAGCTTTTGCTTAAAAGTAATTATCAAAGATATCTGTGATCATCCTATCTAAATTAGTCTATGTCCTTTATTCCTATGTCCTAAATGACTCTATGCTCTTTATTCTGCTTTAATTTTTATATCAGTTGTTACCAGTTGGCTTCGATATATTTTTCTTTGCTTATTTTTTTTGGGTTCTCTTATTGAAATACCAGGTCTGTGAGAACAGACTTTATCTGTTTATTACTATATTCTGACACACACATGCAAATGTACATATGAACTTGCATTTGCACACATACATATATGTATATTTGTATGTGTATGCATGTGTGCATGTTTAGATTTTCGTTGAACAGTTTACAATTCAGAAGACCTTCGGTTGTGTTTATCTAGGGAAGTATCCAGTGCTTAGACTTCTTGGGTGAAAAATTTTCTTCCACATGACCTCTCACTCTTCTTGCTTTGAAGTGCATTCTTCTAATTTTCTCACCCAATTTTGACTTCTATTAATACACATTAATATTTTTGCTTCCTGTCACTTCTAACCACAACTAGTAGTCATGACTGTTATGCTTACCTGATTTTAAACAACTTTGTTTGTTTCTATCTGATCTGCGATTTGCCTTGACAGATCAATTTCCCTACTATGTTCTTCACAAGTTACTTGGTGAACAACTAGTATCAGCTTCATACATCGTAATTTTCTGCCCAGTGCTTCACCTAGTAGATTGTCTTCTAAATGTCTTGTGCCTGGAAGGAAGAAAGAAAATAACCCAAGTGTATCCCATCAAGCATCTCTTGGCTGGGGGATGGGAGGTTTTACAGCCTTCAATGAAGACATATGAATACACACTGTTTAAACAGCCAAATGTCCTACATGGTACCAGATTTAAAGAAAGCTGTCCATGTACTATCAGGATTTTGAACAAGACTTTAATCCCAAAGGTCTTATCCATTGATTCTTTGGCTTCAGGAGGAATCATCACTTTCTCAATAGTTACTGAATGTCAGCGACATTCTTTTCTTCCCAATATGTAGCCACTGAGAATACCAAGGTCTTCTTTTGGGACTGTTCATAGTTTCTTCAGGGTAGTTAACAATGTTCCAATCTTAAAGATGGAGGTATAGAAAATGTATTATATTATAAAGTACGCACATTTTGGACCAAGATGTCATTGCAAGAAATTACCTTATGGATGTGCTCATTAAAGTATACATGACGTAAGATCAAGAAAGTGCACTGAAGTACTCTTTGAAACAATAAATTTGGAAACCTTCTAAATGTAACAGGATCTTGGTTTAAGTGGACTTTAGGAAATGAATTTGAAGGTAATCATTACAAATGATTTGCTGATGATTTTTAATTAGTTGAGGCTAATGTACTGGTGCATATTATAGAGTATTATGTAAAGTATGAATATATTAATTTAAAATATTTGTGCATGAAAACTTGGGAGGCTATGTAGGTACCTCTAGGGATTGGGACTATAGGCAGTAGATATTATAGAGATGGAGAAAGGATATGGAGATAAAAAGGAATTATCCCGGTTTACTTATAAATTTTTTTTTATATATTTGAGGGGAAAATTATAAGATCATTATATAATAGACACAATAAATATTTTAATTTTAAAAAATACCTTCCTGACAGCATCAGGGATATCTGTATAATAACATCTCTTGGGATTGCCATTACTGTCCATGCCAATCTTGTGTTATTTATTTTCATAGCACTAAGATGCTTGGAACCATTGTTTCCATATCCTCTCTCTCATTGAGATTAATCATTATCCTTCGCTATGCCTTATTGTAGTTGGATTTTCAAAAAGGTAATTTAATAATAGAGTCTGACAATTTTAACACATATATAAATTAATTAATTTCCTTCTTTACTTCTATCTATATCCATTTTGTTTATCAAAATTTAGATGCTGCAAAGTAATACCAAACTATTCAGTTTAGAAATTCATCTGTTGGTTTTGTTGATAAAAAATCCACCACTCAGGGTCTCTGGAAACTGATGAAGAATATGAAGCATACACTCAGGCTCCATGGATACAGTGGTCCTTGAGAAACTGGTGGCTTCTTATGTTTCGTAACCAAGTTCCTTGGATTGGCAAGAGATTGCCTTCTTCCATGCTGAGAAAAGCAGATATGGAAATTCCTGTAATTGCTGAGCTCAAACACTTTGGAATTTATTGACAGTTCAGTAAAAGAAGTTAAAGAAAAGGGGGGGAAAAAGCTTACGCGTGGCCAGGTTTACTTTAAGGCCATTAAAAGGACTTGTGGAACAAGAAGAAGCTATTAAGATTAACCCTTGAGGAAATTTGGGATGTAGTTTTTCTCCTCTGGGGGCTACTTCCCCAGTCTTCACTCTACTCCTTTTCCTCCCTCAGGTGATGTATTCAGCTTGCCTGGGTCACAGACCAAGTTGCCATGGTACCCCTCCCCAATCTTGCAAAGCAAAACTGTCCCATGTCTCATTTTCCCAGGGCCCAAATGTTGGATGTGTATGTAGTAGAAAGAAACCTTGGCCAATCCCCCAGGTGCTTTGGCTGCAACAGCTTCTTTATAAGAGAGTATGAGGATCAAAGAACATAAAATGTGCAAATGAGCTTTATGGCCTGATAAATATGATTATAGATATGAAGTTGTTCTGATCAGATTCTGCCCCAACCACTCAGAGCTTAAATTATCTGAGCATCTCTTTCCTCATCTATAGCTTGGAATAAAAACTAAAGTCCTTTCCTGCACTGAAATCCTTTGTTAACAGCAGGAGTTAAATGCCATTTTAACAAAGATTGTTCTGCTAAGAACTCAATAGAACTGCTTTGGGACAGAAAAGCAATAGGGGAATCTTATGTTTTTTCTTAAATCTTTCCGCTAAGGTTGAATGGAGTTGGGAACAGCATGCCCAGTGTTCTGGGAGAAACAGGATGGTAGGAAGTCAGTCCTGGGTGAATACTCTTTAGGCATGGCTCATTATGTGAAGTTTTAAAGTTTTCTTTTGTTAGTGAAAAAAACACTAGACTTCTTTTTGTTAAGAAAATGATTTCTTTGGGCTCAGAAATAGAGTATTTATCTAACATGACCAGGATTGCAAAAAAAAAAAAAAATCAAACAAACACACACAAATTAACAAACCCACAGAAAAATCTTATTTCTTAAGAATAATATCTTTATTTTTGTTTGTGGTACTGGAGACTGAACTTAGGGCCTCATGCATGCTAAGTAAGCACTCGACCACTGAACTACTTCCCCAGCTCTTACTCCCCGACTCCATAATAACAGGTTTCTTTTCTCAAAATAATTGAGAGGTTTTCCAGTCTTGGGAACTACCATTAATATAAATGCTATTGACCACTTGAGTCACTTACTGAGAAAACCAAGGTAGTTATTCTGTTTTGATGGTTTATGACAGGGTTCAGTATCCCCAAAACAGCTGACAATCGGTATCTAGTTGTCAGTCACTCTTAACAGGATTAATGCATTTTTCCCCCAAGGAGTATTGATGAGGATCCTAATCATTTGATATATATCTAGAGAACATTTTTGCTCTGCCCTGGCTTAAATGATTATCTTTAACAGGGAATAGATTGAGGGAATAGTTAGGGGAAACTCTGATAGCACTGTCACCCTAGGTCTTCTTGGGCAATTTATATTATCTGTGGTTTTATATATATCACCTCATGCCACCTCCCATGAATCTGGTGAAAAATCAGAGTAGCAGATTAAAAATGGCCCATTTGGGCTTCTGTAGCAAAATGCCAAAAACTGGGTAACACATGCAAAACAGAAATTTATTTATTACAGATCTAGAGGCTGCAAAGTCGAAGATGAAGGTGCTTGCAGATTTGGTAACTGGTGAGACCCTGCTTTCTGGTTTATAGATGGTGACTTCCTACTGTGTCCTTCTACCATGGAAGGGGCAAACAAGCTCCTTTGGGCTTATTTTGTAAGGACAGTATCCCACTACTGTATGCTCTGCCCCCATGATCTAATTATCCCCTAAAGGCCCCTTCTCCTTTATACATCCAAGGTGTTAGGATTTCAACCTATGAATTTTGTTGAGATACAGCATTCAGACCATAGGAGATGATCACATAACTTTTAAGTTGTTCTTCCACTGAGAGGTGGATTCTGAGTTCTCACCTCTTTATTTTAGTTTGGACTTGTGATTGTTTTAACCAGTATAAGATGGAGGAGGTAGATTTGCGTCTCTGACAATCTTTCTGAGCCCAGAGGACTGCCGTGGTAGAAGTCCAGCCACTCTGCAACTGCCATGCTGTAGAGAGTACACACTGTTACTTGGACCACAGTCCCAGCTGAGCCTGGCCGTTCATACAACCCCATATGAAGGAGGACATATCAGTTAGAGCAGCAGCAACCCCTCAATGTATAGATGCATGAATGGTGGCATCTTGCACCTGCAGACAAGCTTATCCCCGAGCTGAATACCATTGAGTGACCTCAGTCAACACTGCAGAGAAGTCACATTATGCAACTCAGAACTGCCTCATTTCCTGATCCACAGAATCATGAACTACAATAAAATGATTGCTGTTTTAAGCCATTAGTTTCTGAGGTAATTTGCTACATGGCAATAGATAGGCAACAGACAATAACAATCCCATTTTATAGATGAACTCTGAACTGAGATTCAGGAGCTATTGTGACTTGCTTAAAGACTCAAATCCAAATTTACTTAATAGAAATATAGTGCATTATAGCACATTTTCTCTTTATATTAATACTACTTTTTCTCTCTAAGGAATGAACTTTTTAAAATCCCAAGACCTGTGCAATTTATCAGGACTTATTTGCACAGTTTCAGAAAACCTAGGGCAAAATTTAAAGCCCAATTACATTAATTATAGATTTTACTTGTTCTTGGTTTTCAATTACTAACCTATTTTATGTCTTTTGCTTGAATATGATTTAAATATTTTTTAAAGAAAATTGGTCATTAACAAATTCAATAAAATATTCATCATTATCAAATAAAATTGATGGCCCTTGTATTACAGTTGCCAGATTTAAAACAAAAAAGGAAAAGAAAAGGAAAAATTAGAGTTTTCACATGTAAAACAGAATATGAGTATGTGACATACACTGCTAAACCTGGTAACACTGCTCTCTATGGTAATTGTAAAAAATTGCTTTCCACTTGTTAACTTTGGTACTCATCTGGTTCAGGGGAACTTATCAGACATTTGTAACTCAAATCTTTCTGGGTTGGGGAAGTAAAGTTGGAATCAGAGTTCAAGAAGATTTCTGTGAATTCTGAGAGAATGTCTTCAAGCATCAGTCCTGGGTAGGGCTCCAACAAAACCAAATTTGATTTATTTCCTGCCCCTTTTCTCCAGTATCTTCACCTAACTCTTTCTCCAGTCCTGAGATCTATCCCACAAGGCCTTGCAAAGTTGTACTCCTTG
The DNA here is from genome assembly GCA_004027875.1 of Aplodontia rufa. Classification (NCBI taxonomy): domain Eukaryota; kingdom Metazoa; phylum Chordata; class Mammalia; order Rodentia; family Aplodontiidae; genus Aplodontia; species Aplodontia rufa. Next base: position 46,840 of record PVKS010009443.1, read on the forward strand.
TCTAATCATTTCTGTATGAACTATGAATTGAGCTGTTAGTCTGTGGGAGCCACAGTAATCAATAGCTACTGGGGTTTAGATTAATTGATGGGGCAGAAGAGGAAGGGATGACTGTGTACACTGAAGCAATAAGATGCAGTTTCCATTTCTCCATGTGTAATACAGCCCTGTGCATGTCTCATAAAGAAGGTTCAATTTGTGAGGTGTAATCCCAGGACTCCGGAGGCTGAGGCAGGAGGATCTCAAGGTCAAAGCCAGCCTCAGCAATGTAGCAAGGCCCTTAGCAAGAATGTGTCTCAAAAAAAAAAGATTCAATTTGAGCTGAGAGTTGACTGAGAAGTAGTTTTCCTGGTAAAGGTGTGTTGCAGGGGAAGGACATTCCAGTTAGTGGAATTAATGGGAAGAGCAAGTGAAACCTGTATGTTCTGCACGACTGCAGAATGGAAGGAGTAATTTGGGCTGGAAAGAAAGCTGGATTGTGGGGTCCTAAGGGCGAGACAACGTAACTGGAATTTTTTTTTTTAAAGTAGATGTCATAAGCAATGAGGATTTTTAAGATAAGGAGCTACCTTATAACACTTAATTTATAGACAATTTCGGGAGCAGTGTGGAGGATGGACTGGTTTAGAATGACAAAATGGGGGCACTAGTGCTGGAGAGTGACAATAAGGCTCTCAACTAGGGTGAGGTCAAGGGGATGGAGAGAGTTCTGTAGGAGAACCAGTAGTTCCATGAGCTAACTTGATATAACCAGTTTTATAGATGGCCTTCAACATAGAGATGAACACTTTTTATTTTTATTTTTTAGAGAGAAAGACAATGAGAGAATGAGAGAGAGAGAATCAATTTTTATTGAGTTTTTCACATGGCTTTCGCAGCTCTGACACTTAGTTGTGTATGTGGGTACTGGGGTTTGAACCTGTGTACTTGAGCATGGCGGGCAAGCGCTGTAACCATGGAGCCACTGCTCCAGCCCCAGATGAACACATCTTTAATAGCAAATCCCAGGCTCTTTGGCAATGGAGGTACTGAATAAATGTCTTTGAAACAAACCAGAGTGATGTTTCCTTACTCTGTCCAGTCTTAAGGACTTTCTCATTGCTACCCTTATGAAAAAAATTTTTTTTTCTGAAAATAAAATAAGAAGCAGGAAAGGTGGGGAATATAGGCCATTACTGACTAGGTCAAGGCATATGTAAGAACATGCATGTGCTTGGGCAACATCCGGAACCACATAAACAAAGGGAAAAGCATATAAGCCAATGAGCTTTGAAATATGTGCGGAGAGCAGACCTGTTCTCCATAAACAGGTTTGCGTTATGGCTCCCTCAGTATTTCGAATGTTCACAGGTTTAAGCCTGATCTAATTAAACTATTGATTTTTTCCAGTTAAATGAAATGCTTACTATTTAAACCACCTTGTGAGGTTTATAGAACATGGTTCTTCCTTTCAAATATACGTCCACCTGCCCTCCAACCCCAGAAAAGGAACTCTGTTGTTCTAACACTTAAGGCATATAAGTAGTAAGATGCCTGGTTCCTGAACCAGCAAAGGCTACCTATAGTGAATGCATTCTGTGCACCCAAACATATTCATAATGTTACTGATAATCTGATGGGAAGAATTGACTCCAAAATGAATTTATTAAATCAGTTCTAGGAGGAAGTGCTATGGTTTGAGTGTCCTCCAAGTCTTCCTGTATTGAAATTTAATCCCCACTATGAACTATCAAGAGTGTTGATATGAACCATAGTGTTTAGATGCCAGGCTTTTGGTTAGTATTACATAAAATCTATAGGGTAGAGCCTCTATGACTGAATCCCAGTGGGTTTATAAGAAGAGGGAGAGAAACCAAATAGCTATATACACATGCATATGTGCTCCCTGTCTCATGCCATGTGATGCTTTGCATGACATTGGACTTGTCAGCAAGAAGGCCATCACCAGATAAGGCCCCTAGATCTTGTACCTCTATATCTGTAAACCACAATAAACCTCTTTTTCTTATGTATTATCCTGTCTCAAGTATTTCATCATAGGAATGAAAATGGGACTAAGAGTATAAAAGTAATAGACTACCTTTGATAGGTGGACAAGTTAAGACTAAACTCTTGCTAATAACAGTATTCTTATTTAAAAATCTTGTAATCTTTTATGTCTATTCTAATGGGATAATCTTGTGTTCAATATTAAATTTCTCTACAATGATTAGAAATGAAATTAATCCTCATGACATCTGTAGAGTATCTGGCATTTTTAACATTGCAACTGTACACCATCTCTGAATAGCATTTATCTGTAGAGTAGCCAGCCACCTGTACATTTGATTTTGAACAAATGTTTATCAAGATACTCATATTACAAGATGCAGTGCTAAGATTATAATATTAATCCTTAAATTATCATAATGGCTTACATAGTACCATCTGTTCTCAGATTCACATGACCTTCTTTTGATTTTCACAAAACTCTTCCAACCTAGCCAAGGCATAGGCCATCATGTTCATGTAGTCTGACCACTACAGGTCTACTCTACTATTTCTCATCTTGTGAAAAAAATAATAGAGTTTAACAATTTAACTCCCATGATTTAGACAAAAGAACAAAGGAAACTAAAGTTGATAAAGTCCGTTGTTCAATTTAAATTTCAGCATTGTTTCTTCTAGCATATTTTTATCTAGATATGAGTGCATCTGTTGATTATTATTAGTGAAATGATTCACACTTGTATCCTTAAAATCATATTTCTGAAGAATATTTCTGAATACAGAAAATTCTTATGATAATTTAAAATATATACAAAGCTATGTATGCAATATAATCTTAATTTGAAAATACCACAACTACAGTATACACACATACATGTAGAGAAAAGACAGGGAAATGCATGAAATATCAAGAATGGTTAGCATCTTAACTAGGAAAACATAAATGAAAGTCATGGTATAATAACATTTTATCCACTAAAAATAACTAAAATTAAAAAGACAAAACACAATTTTTGGTAAGATACGGAGCAACTGGAACATATACTCTGCTAGTAAGATCTATAAATCAGTCTAATTAGCTTTAAAACCTTTGGGCAGTATCTGTAAAACTGAAAAAATATATATCCTATGGATATCCTAAGACAGAACAATCCATTTCTAGTATATATTGAACATAAAGGATGTATAAGTTTACCATAAAACATGTACAAGAATGTTCATAATAGAACTATCTGCAATTGCAATTACACATTACCTTTTGTAACAGCAACTATAATTATTGTGATCTTCACTTACATGTTACATGAATTATGAGATATCAAACAAGATTATACCATACCAAACTGGTGGTATAGTCATAGCTATCAGAAGGAATGAACTTATCTCTATATAGAACAATATAAATACGTTTTACAAATGCCCATATTCTCTCAACTTTAAGTTGAAAGAAAGGGAATATATATATTAAAATATATACAGAAATCAAAAGCAAATGAAACCTGCTGATGACATTACAAATCAAGATAGGGGTATGTGTTTTGGTGGATGGTAATAGCAAGAGGGGCATGAAATGGGATTGATATTCAGATGGTGGTGAGTTACTCCCACATAGACCACACCCTAGTCTCTTGATTCTTCTATATTTCACACCTACAAACAGTATAAATGTTTAGATTGTGAATTTTCCAGAATTAAATGATTGCATAAGTATTATTTAGCTTCTCAGGGAGGGAGTGGAAAACATTGTTGATAGTTCCTCTAGATTTCTCCCTATACACCCTTTTCTTCCCCTCTCCCTCCCCCCACTACATAGCTATGTTTCCCCTTGATTATGTGTTGCTATAATGCCTTTGTTGGGTCTCATACATGAGTTTGACAACCTGTCACCCAAATGTGGGTTTGGCTCTAGCCTTCAAAAATGAGGGAAAACATTCTACCCTGAGTCTCTGGGTTTACCTAAATTCACTCAGCATGATTTCTTCCATTGCCATCCATTTATTTTCAAAGGCCGCAATATCATTGTTTCTAATAGCTGAGTAGAAGTCCATTGTAAATATATACCAGAGCTTTTGGATCCATTCATCCAGTGAGGGACATCTGGGTTGATTCCATAATTTAGCTATTGTAAATTGAGCTGCTATGAATATTGATTTTGCTGTGTCACTGTAATGTGCTGATTCTAGCTCTTTTGGGAAAATACCCAGAAAAGGGATAGCGGGATTATACAGTGGATCCAACCCTAGTTTTTTGAGTAGACTCCACACTGCTTTCCAGAGTGGCTGTAACAGTCTGCAGTTCCACCAACAGTGTGCTAGTGTTCCTATCTCCCCACAACCCCTCCAGCATTCGTTATTATTTGTATTCTTCATCTTTGCCAATCTGACAGAAGTGAGCTGAAATCTTAGTGTATTTTTTTTTATTCCTATGATAACTAGTGATTTAGAACACTTTCTCATGTATTCCTTTGCTTGATTGATTTCCTTTGTTGAGAAGTTTCTCAACAAAGTTTGGGCCATTTATTGATTGGTATGTTTGTGTTTTAGATATTAAGGTTTTTGAGTTATTTGTAAATTTTGGATGTAAGTCCTCTGTTGGAGGAATAATAGGCCATGATTATCTGCCATTCTGTAGGTTGTCTCTTGACAGTTTTGACCAATTCCTTGTCTAAGCAAAACCTTTTTAGATTAATGGCATCCCATGCATTAATTCCTGACTTTAATTCTTTTGCTTTGGAAGTCTTGTTGAGAAAGTCATACTCCCATATGTTGGCATGTTGATCCTAATTTTTCTTTTAGCAGTCTTGTGTTAGTTGATTTAATTTCTAGTTCCTTGATCCATTTTGATTTGATTTTTGTGTAAGGTGAGAGATAAGAATGTAATTTCAACTTCCTGCACATGCCTGTCCAGTTTGTCCAGCACCATTTGTTAAATAGGCTGTCTATCTTTCATATAAATATTGACCCCTTTTGTCAAAGATCAGATGTTTAAAGATTTGTGATTTTGTCTCATAGTCTTCTGTTCCACTGGTCTTCATTCCTATTTTGATACCAGTATGCTGTTTTTGTTATTACAGCTCTACAGTATAGTTTTAGATCTGGTATTGCAAATCCAACTGTTTCGACTTTCTTGCTTACTAATGTTTTGGCTATTCTGGGTTTCTTGTTATTCCAAATAAATTTGAAAATTGCTCTTCCTATATCTGTAAAGAATGACTTGGATGTCTTGATGGGGATTGCATTGACTCTGTATAGTGCTTTTGGCACAATGGCCATTTTAATTATATTGATTCTGCCTAATCAAGAGCATGGAACATTTTCCATCTTCTCAGGTCTTCTTCAATTTCTTTCTTTGATATTTGATAATTATCTTTGTAGAGGTCTTTTACTTCCCTTATTAGATTAATTCCAAAGTATTTTATTCTTTTTGAGGATATTGTAAATAGAATCAATTTCCTGATTTCTTCCTCTGCTCTATTATTGTTAGTGCAAAGGAAAGCTTCTGAATTATGAGTGTTGATCTTGTAGCCTTGCCACTTTGCTTAATCTGATTGTAAGCTCAAGCAGTTTTCTGGTGGAGGTTTTCGGATCTTCCAGATATAGGATCATGTCATCAGCAAAAAGGGATAGTTTGACTTCCTCCCTTTCTATTCTTACCCCTTTGATTTCCTCCTCTTGCCTGATTGCTCTGGCTATGGTCTCCAGCAGGCAGTGCTCTCTTGTTCCTGAGCTTAGTGGATATGCTTTCAGCTTTCTCCATATAGTATTGTAATACATGAGGGTTTGTTATATATGGCCTTTGCATAGTTAAGTTCCTCTGATCCCTATTTTCTGTAGAGTTTTAAGCATAACAGGTACTAGATTTTATTGAAGATCTTTTATGCAGCAATTGAGATGATCATATGGTTCATGTCCTTAATTCTATTTAAGCGATGAATCACATTAATTGATATGTGTATATTGACCAGCCTTGCATCCTTTGAATGAAGTCCAATTTACTGTGATGAATGATCTGTTTGATGTGTTTTTGAATGCAGTTTGCTAGAACCCTGTTAAGGACTTTTGTGTTGATGTTCATCAGGGATACTGGTCTGTAGCTTCCTTTTTTTTGATGTGTCTTTATTGACTTTTGGTATCAGAGTTATGGTTGCCTCATAAAAAGTGTTTGGGAGAGTTCCTTCCTCATCAATTTCTTGGAATAGCTTAATAAGAAGAGGTGTAAGTCCTCCTTACAGGTATGGTAAAACTCAGCAGGGAATCCACCATGTCCTGGACTTTTCTTCTTTGAAAGACTTTTAATTGCTATATGGATTAATTGCCTGTCATTGGGCTGTTTAGAATTTCAAAATCATCCTGCATCCATTTCGGGATGTTTTATGTGTCCAGAAATTTGTCTCTGTCTTCCAGATTATTTAATTTAGACAAGTATAGTTTTTCACAATAGTTTCTGAAAAATTGTTGTATTTCCATGGGGTCAGTCATGATTGCTCCCTTTTCATTGGTGATTTTGTTGATTTGCTTCAATTCCTTTCTTCTTTTAGTGAGATTGGCTAGGGGTTTGTCAATTTTATGTAGTTTTTTGAAGAACCAGCTCTTTGTTTCATTGATTCTTTTTATTACTTTTCCCTCATTTGTGTTGATTTTTAACTCTGATCTTGATTATTTCCCATCTTCTGCTGGCTTTGGGATTAGATTGATTTTCCTTTTGTAGGAATATGAGGTGGAGCATAAGCTTATTTGAGATCTCCCCTGATTTTTAATGTAGGCACTCAGTGCTATTAATTTTCCACTTAAGAATGCTGTCATGGGCTGGAGCAGTGGTTCAGTGGTTAAAACACTTGCCCGACATGTGCAAGGACCCAAGTTCAAACCCCGGCATCACATACACAACTAAATGTCAGAGAAATGAAGCTCAGATGGAAAAATAAATAAAAATTGATGCACTCTTTTCTCTTTCTCACTGATTGTCTTTCTCTCAAAAAAAAAAAAAAAAGGAATGATTTCATGCTGCCCCAGAAGTTTTCATATATTGTGTGTTCATTCTCATTTGCTTCCAGAATGTCTTGATTTCTGCTCTTATGTCTTCTTGGATCCATTCTTCATTTAGTATGGTATTATTCAAACTTCAGGTGTATGTGTATATTCTGTTATAATTTTTGCTGCTAATTCCTAGGGTCATGATGTCATGGTCTGATAGGATACATGGAATAATATCTACTTTTTATATTTGCTGAGATTTCCTTTGTGAACTAGAACATGATCTGTTTTGGAGAAGGATACAAGTGCTACTAAGAAGAAGGAAAACTCAGCCAATTATAGATGGAATGCTGTATAGATGTCTGTTTAGTCTATTAGATTAATGCAGTTGTTTTAGATGGAGATTTCTATTGTTTTTTTGCTTTGACAATCTTTTTATTGGTGATAGATGAGTGTTGACATCTCTCAGTATTATTGTGTTGAGGTCCACAAGTGGTTTTATTTAATGGAATAATTTTTTTACATAGTTGGGAGCATTGGTGTTTGGAGAGTGTATATTTGTTATGGTTATAATTTCTAGTTGTCTTGTTCCCTTTACTAAGATGTGATGGCCTTCTTTATCTCTTCTGATTAGTTTATGTTTTAAGTCTACTTTGTTGGATATAAGTATTGCAACACCAGCTTGCTTTCTTGGGTCATACATCTGGTAGATTTTTTTCCATTCTTTCTCCCTCAATCTGTGGATATCATTGTCTGTAAGATGGGTCTCCTGTAAGCACCATATTGTTGGATATTTTTTTTGATCCAATCTGCTAATCTATGTCTTTTGTTTGGTGTATTGAGATCATTCACATTCAGTGATCATTATGTGGTTGAGATTCATAGTCATCAGGTGTTATTAGTTAGTTCTGTGCTGTCTTGGTTGTCTATTGATAGCATGCACCTTTATTGAATTTCCTGTTTGTGGGTTTTGAGGATTGCTTACTTGTTCTATCTGGTATTTATCCTTGAGAATTTTTTTAGTGCTGATTTTTCTGCTCTTGAACCCTGCAAGTTTGATCTTATCATGAAATGTTCTTATTTCCCTATTGAATTTAAAGCTTAGCTTTGCTGGGTGTAGTATTCTCAGCTGCATGTTGTGGTCATTCAGACATTGGAAGATCTCCTTTCTGGATCTTGTTTCCAGAGTCTGAGCTGAAAAGTTAGATGTGATTCTGATTGGTTTGCCTCTGAATGTGATTTGGGTTTTCTCTCTTGCTGCCTTTAATGTTCTTTCCTTGATTTCCCTGTTATACATTTTGCATATGATGTGTCCCAGCGAGCTTCTCATTTGATCAGGCCTATTGGATGTCCTGTACACTTTTTGGATGTGCATTTCTGACTCTGTTTTGATATGGGAAAATTTTTCTTTAATATTTCATTGAAAATGTTCTTTATACTCTTCATTTGCATTTTGATTTCTTCCCGTCACAATTTCTCTAAGACGTTTTCTTCTGATTTCATCCCCAACACTTTTAAATTGTGCTCATGTTCTATGAGTTATTTTTCTTTTTTGTCATCCATGTGCTGAAGCTTGCTCAGCCTATCCTTGCTGTTGGAAGTTCTTTAAGAGTTGAGGTCCTGTTTTCTATAGAAGAAATTTCTATAGAAGAAATTCTTCCATTGTTCCTCTGATGTGAATGACTGAAGATTTTAGCTCTGTTACTTCCTTTTTCAGTATGTCTATTTCGTTTATAATAGAGTTTTTCATCTTGAGTTTTCTCATTTAGTCCCTTCATTAAGTCTTCTCTTAGTTCATTGTTCCTTTTAGTAATCAGATCATTGATAATTTTTTTCTAGGTTTTCATCCTTCTCCCTGTCTGTTGGCTTGGTGGGGAAGTTGTGGGTTTGAGGTTAACATTTCTAGTTTGATTCCTCATCTTTGAAAGTCTTCTTCTGGATCTTTGAATTGAGTTTTCCTGTGTGAAAGCAAGGCAGATCTGTAGGTGCTTCTTCCTTTCACACAAAGGGTCATGTCAGACGTTGCCTTATGATGATCACCTTCTTCCTGAAAGCTGCATCTATCTGGAGCCTCATTTTACTGCATCTTTTGTATCTAAGCTTCAGAACTTGGATCTGGAACCTGGTGGGTTTGCAGGACATCCCACTGGGTTGTTGAAAGTAGGTGGTGTGTTGCTTAGCTGGCTCCTGGGATCCTGGAGATGTGGGGTGGGCCAGAAAAGCCCTGCCTACACACTGCACTGGGCCCTGGGATCGCTGGTGGTGAGAATGGGTCCAATATAGCTGGATCTGGTGAGAATATATAATGGATGTGTGGGGTCCAGGTGCAGGATTCTCCAGGTGCCCTGTGTGCCTTCTGGGGCAAGGGCTGGGGTCTTGGACCATGCAGCTGTGGGGTGGGTTCTTGGCGCTGGGTCCTTGGGTGTGTCCTGTGCACCTGCCAGGGCCAAGGTTGGAGACCAGGGCCTGGGTCGGTGGTGTTCATGTACTATTTCTTTTCTTTTTAAAGAGAGAGGGACAGTGAGAGATAGAGAGAGTGAAAGAGATAATCAATTTTATTTAGTTTTTCTTGTGACTTTTGTTGCCCCAACACTTTGTTGTGTATGTGGTGCTGGTGTTTGAACTTACGTCCTCACACATGCCAGGCAAGCACCATAACCATTAAGCCACCACTCCAGCCCCTATATACTATTTTTTTGATCTGGAAAATGGGTGAGATTTGCACAGGTGAGATGCTTATGAAAGTCACTAAACACATCAAATTATTACAATTTTCTTTGTATTTTTATACAGAAATGAAAATTTTTCCATGGAAAGAAAGAAAAGTTAATGCTATTCTTTTTTCATAGTAGAACATGGTCAAATTTTAGATTCTAATTTACATCTTTCACTATTTTCCAAATTTCATATAATTATCATGTAATTCTACTATAATTAGTAAAAATATTAAAAAGAATATTTCCTATACAATTTCTTTATATGCATTAATTATAATACTTTTTGCTTTGTGAAAATATTCAAATTAAAAAATATCTTCAGGGTCTGGGACAGTGGCTCAGCTTGGAGTGCTTGCCTAGCATGCATGAGGACCCAGGTTCAAAGCCCAGCATCACATACACAACTAAGTGTCAGAGAAACAAAGGCCAGATGAAAATATAAATAAAACATCAATTCTCTTTCTCTTCCTTTCTCTTAAAAAATCATCAAATTTGCTATCTCATAGTCTGTGAAGTGTTTATTACTTCCTCATTATCTCGGATCTCTTTGGGTCAGATTCAGGAATTTGATTTTTTTCAGCATCCTTAGGTGATTTTAATTCACAATGGATTTTGAGAGGAAGGCAATGGATGATGTTGCAAAAGGGAATGTCTTACAGAAGAAGAGCAAATGCAGAGAAGTTTTTTCTCTCTGTTATTCGAAGTCATTTCCCTGGTCAAAGGTGACATTATCTAAAAAACTTTTCACTTACGCATTACATGAGTGAATTATGAGTTGTCAGGGAAGATTATACTGTACCAGAGTGTGTTCTATTCTTATCTAAGGAGAGCTCATAATAATAACATTGAAAATAATAGATGGCAGTGTAAGCTGATTGATCAAAGTTGTACAATTTGTGATCTATGTGAAATTATGACATGATGATACTAGTAACAGCATTATGTTGAAAGGAAGGTTATAAGTAATTAAACCCTATTTTAATCATAATTCTCATTAAAGACATTATTGATCTGTGTTTACAGAGTATTCATTATGTACTGGTATTGTCAAATAACACTGATATTTCCCTGTTCTGAATTTACTGTTTGAAAGATGGTATATAGTGATAGTCTATGATTTGGAGAAATTCAGATGCAAGAATATCTAACCATATACTTCTGTGTCTAGGATAATGTGATTAGGCTGCTAACGTTTCTTCTTAAATACTTAACAATTATAAAGCTTAGCAAAATTTGCATTACTCTCATCTAGTTGTTTCCAGGCTAGATTAATCCATAGCACGTAATTTTGAAATTACTTCCAAATGATAATCTTTCACTGTTGTAATCAATGCCACCTGCCTTCCTATTAATAACCATGGTGTTTACATTTTGTTCCACTCTGTTCTTGTGTAAAATGCCCTTCACTTCAGAGGTGAAATTTTGAAAGGGCCTTTGAAAATCTTCAGAAGTTACTATATGAGCTTTAATTATGTTTTAATGAATTATTCTGCAAACATTATTATGACTGCCTTGACTCCACTTTTGAATGAAAAATACAGTGCTGCTTCAAAATCCATTTCAACAGAAATATTTGAAAAGATAAGCATTTCATCTGAATGCAGTTTTGAAATCTAGGTTTTGCTTGCAGAGTCTTGAATGTGTTCAATTAAGTCTTCTCAACTATTTTTATGATAGTTGATTATGATACTGTGGGTCATAACATCCTGAAAAGGTAGCATGGCAGGGATCAAAATATATTTTCTGTAAGCATGTGACTTCACCTACAGATGAAAAGTCATCTTTCTACCATTTGTACAGGAATAAAGGCATAATTAGGTGGTTCTAGAGAATAGAGAATTTCACTGTCTTATTTGAAAGTTGTAATAAATGAGTTCTAGAAACATTAGGGGCCATATCCAAGCACATAGAGCTACTTAACAGCAGTTGTTTCTAGTTTAAAATACAAAAGGTCCAATGACTCCTGTTCTTTTTCTCTTGTTCATTCCCACAGAATCATTTCTACTTTGTTAAATGCATTGTCCTGTGAAAATAAAATGAGCAATAAAATGTCTGATAGTGCTAATGCTTATTTTTATTTCTGAATCCTTTTGATAAGAATCTAAGAAGTTAGTATGAGGCCCTTAGCTATAATCTATGCCTTAGTCAAACTGGTCTTTGAGTACCCTTCATATTGTCCCCATTCTTCAGCTGGTTGCCTACTAGTTCGCACTTTTTATTATAAATTCCTAAATTAGACTTCAGTTTATTGAAAGAGTGGACACGTGGGTGTGTTTGTATAATTTGAGCTTTTGTCTAGAATTTACTGAAATGAATAACAAAAACATTGAGTGCAAAAATAGGACTAAAGCTTCAACTTTAGGAATACCAGATGTATGGTTGTAAAGTCATATTAAAACTTCATCAGAAGTAACATATTTGCAGGAAGATAAATGAGGATTCTCCATTTTGGTTTGGTAATGGGTAAGGAATTTCCATTTGCACAAGAACCATGGGAGAAAAAAAAGAAGTGACCTCTTTGAGACTCATCCTTCCTCTACAGAATAATAGGTTTAATGGAAAAAAAATATAATACTACTATTTTAAATCCCTAGATATTTTTTAAACAAAGAAGGATAGTGAGAGAGAGAAGAGAGAGATTCAATTTTTATTGAGTTTTTCACATGGCTTTGGTTGCTCTGACACTTGGTTGTGTACGTGGGTACCAGGGTTTGAACCCCTGTACTTGCGCAGGCTGGGCAAGCACCATAACCTCTGAGCCACCGCTCCAGCGACTCCAGATGGGTTTTTATTTCGAATCCAATAATTATCGATAAATGGATGGAAATGGATCATGCTAAGTGAAATAAGTCAGATGCAGAAAATCAAAGGTGAATGTTTTTTCTCATACGTGGAAGCGAGAGAAAAATGAGGGAAAGAAGGCAGGAGTGATCATACATCGTAAATGTGTAGGGAAGATCAGTGGAATAGAAGAAAGAGATCCAGAGGAAAGGATGAGGGATGAGAAAGGGGAGGAAATGCAGAAGGAATTTAACAAAATCATGTCATGTGCATATATTATCACCACAGGAAATTTCACCTTTATGTAAATGTAGAAAGTAGCAATAAAAAAAGTGAGCAAAAGGAAGATTAGTAGAGGAAGGAGAATTAGGGAGAGGGAGAAGGGGAGGAAAATGTAGGGAAGGGAGATTGAAATGGATGGATTCCATGTACACATTATTTTGTCAAAATGAACCCAACTTCTGTGTTTAACTACAATGCTAAAATAATAATAATAAGAATCCAGTCATGACTGGAGGAAAGACTAAACCTAAAAAGAGATTGGAAATACTACTTCTTGGTGGGGGAGAGGAGTAGATTTGCTACTAATTAGTGAAATCTGCAAAAGATCTTTTAGGGAGCCCAAAATTGGAGAACAGTGAAACACAAGATGCTCTTTCTTTAGGATTATGGAAGATGCCCAACAAATTTTCATAGAAATAGGCATTTACTTTTCATAAACCCTCCAATAATTGAATGATTTATTCAGGGCTATAGACTTGAATGCTAGGTTTCCAGCTCAAAAAGTAGGTGAATATATATACTGTAAACAAGAAATAGAATCACAAGTAAGGAGTTCTTTAGCTAGACAAAAAGATGTGGAATATCCATCACAGGAAAACATTCAGTAAGTCTTGTGTCTTGTCAGCCTACCTAGAAATTAGAAGACAGTAGAGCAGCATTGAAACATGTTGAGAAAAACAGATGTTAGCCTTTGTGGAAGGATTCATAACTTCTTTTCATTATTTCTTCCATTCCAGGAGAAAGAAGAATTGAGCTCAGATACTATGGCACTAAGTAGCCTGGGTTTGCTAGAAGAGGGGTTTCTGTGTAATGAAAATTAAACCATCAGCGTAAATGAGCCTGCTTCTGTGCTTCCCCTCCATAAGGATTAGATGATAAGGGCCAAGAACCTTGTCTCAGCATAAGAAAGAAAGTCATACTGCCTTAGCATTCAGAACTAAGAGAAAATTATCGTTTATGTTTGTCTTCGCTGCACATGGTGGTGGTGTTATCAATGTAGAAAAATAGTGCTAATCTGACCTGATTTTTTCAGAAGTAGTGTCACTTGGGCCAACACAGTTTTTGCATTGGACTGGGGAAACCAAGTTCATAGCCATTGACTAGGAATGACTCACAGAGGTTTAGAGTTGGTACATAATCCGTGACTTCTGTTCAAGATGAGGTTGTTTTCATGTCTCTGAGTTCTCACTTGCCATTCTAACAATTTATCTTTGCATTTAAAAATGCAAAAGAAAACTAAAATGGTAAATTATAAGCCTGATGGACTTTGGGACTGGAATTAGGTAGCGCAGGGATGGCATAACAAATATGGAAGGTGGCCCACGTGAGGCAGGAAGCTGGGACCAGGCTGATGGGTTAAAAAAGGGGTTGAGCCGGAGCTCCAGAATTTATGAAAGGAGATTATAAAAAAGTAGACACCAACAATTTTCTGAGTCATGGATTGCACAAAGCCGTGCATTCTGAGAGTCAGATTACTGGAAGCAGACAGAGATTCAAAACTAAGACTTGAGCTTATCGACATGCTGACTTATTGAAAAATATCATCGGGTCCTTGAAATGAGACCATAGAACAAGGTGGAGTTTGCTGGTTTTGGTACTCTAGACTGTAGCTGCATTACCTGATCTCTGCCTTGACAGCTGCATGGCATTGCCCCTCTGTCTCTTCAGATTGTTTTTCTTCCACATTTGTCTGTTTTTGTCCAATTTTCTGCCTTTCAATAAATAATCAGATGTATTAGATTAGGATCTGCACAAGGAACTCTTTTCAACCCAATTTTCTCTGTAGAGATCCTATGTACTTTGGGGAATTAAAGGCTAGAAATTCAACATCTTGTTTTTGAGAGTGCATAATTCAACCCATAACACTCAGTAAGAACTGAATGGGAAAAATAAAGTGAGACTTCAGAAAATCAAAGAGCAAGATAACCAGAGAGAAGCAACAGAATTCTTATCAGTAGCAAGAGCTATCAGAAGACAAGGAAGGATGTCTTAAAATAGTCAAAAACCAAACAGAAACTTTTCAATAGAAGAAACACAAAAGGCCAATCAGTATAAGAAAAAAATGTTCAACATCTCTATCCATCAGGGAAATGCAAATCAAAGCAACATTAAGATTTCATCTCATTCCAGTCAGAATGACAAAGATCAAGAATACAAACAACAACAAATACTGGCCAGGCTGTCGGGAGAAATGAACACTTGTACATTGTTGGTGGGACTGCAGGGTAGTACAACCATTCTAGGAAGCAGATGGAGATTCTTTAAGAAATTAGGGATGGAACCACTGTACAACCCAACTATTCCACTCCTGGGTATTTTCCCAAAAGATCTAAGATCAGCATACTACAGCAACACAGTCACATCAAAGTTTCTAGCAGCACAATTCACAAGAGCTAAATTATAGAATCAACCTAGATGTCCATCACTAGATGAATGGATTAAGAAATTGTGGTGTGTATGTATACAGTGGAGTTCTACTCCACTATTAAAAAGAATGAAATGATGATATTTGCTGGTAAATGGATGGAAATGGAGAATATCATGCTAAGTGAAGTTAGCCAAACTTGGTTGAATGTTTCCTCTTATATGTGGAAGCTAGAGCAAAATAAAGTAAAGGGGGAGGGAAGGATAAGATTACCTAAAGAATCATTCAAATACAAATTAATAGACAAGCTCAAGAAAGTCTAGTTGAGTAGAAGAAAGAGAAGGGGAGAGGGGAAGAAGGAAAGGAGGGAAAATGGAAAGGGAAAAGGGGAGATAAAAAAGTATATTTTACACCTCTAAGATACTAAATAATTTCCACATAATCAATAAAAGCTGGAAAAGTTAAAAAAATCAAAGAGAGATCAGTAGAAGAAAGGGACCAAGGGATGGTAGGAGGGAAGCAAGTATTGGCCAAATTATATTGCTATATTATGTGCATGCATGAATATATAACAACAACATCTTTATGTACAACTATAATGCACCAATAAAAAAAGTGAAGAAAAATAGTTGAGGGAAAATAGCTGTTAAGTTAGGATTCTACGTCCATTTACAGTATCTTTCCAAGGTAAGGACCAAATAAGTAACTGTTTTTAAGAACATAAAGATATAAAAATTTTTACCACTCATATATTCTTGCATAAAAAAAGCCTACTAAAACTGGATTTAAACAGATGAAATAAGATACAAGGACCAAGTACAGAAATTGGCAAACGTATTGGTATATGTAATTAAATACTACATGTAAAAATATGTTTTATATAGGTATTTTTAAAGTGGAACAAGAGAATTTAGATAATGAGTTCAAGAAACATTGGAGAATATGCATAATATATTTTTTTTAAAGAGAGAAGGACAGTGAGAGAGAGAGAGAGAGAGAAAAAGAGTGAATCAACTTTATTTAGTTTTTCATGTGGCTTTGTGTACATGGTGCTGGAGTTTGAGCTCTTGTGTTCGTGCATGCAAGGCAAGAGCCGTAACTGCTGAGCCACCACTACAGACCCAGAATATGCATAATATATATTAAGGACTTAATTTAACTTATTTGACAGCATTGAATAGAATTTGTTAAAGAAATTTATTGATGGATATATATCATCCAAATCTATATTAGGCAGATATAGACAAAAAGAAAGAAAGAAGTATTATCTTAACATGAAACAAAGCTGATTCCTAGTTAGTAAGTACAAAATATTAGGGTTATTAATATCAAGTTTACAAGTCAGGAGAAAAAAGTTAGATACACAATGAGTAAAAAATGTTAATTGCCTCATTGAAAAATGGACAATGGTCATACAATGTTGATCAACATAGAAGAAATAGAAATGGCAAAGAAATGTGAAAAAAATACAAATACAATATTAGGTAAATTCAAATAATGCATTTGAAATATATTTTAGCTTTTGGATTAGCATAGCTTAAAATTATAGCAAAAAACATTGCTAATGGAAGTGTAGGAAAATAATCACTTGTATTTTTTTTTAAAGAATGGGGACAGTGAGAGAGAGAAGCAATTAGTATTTAGTTTTTCATGTGACTTTCATTCTTTGGACATTTCTTGTGTATGTGGTTGGTGCCGGGGTTTGAACTCGCGTACTTGTGCATGCCAGGCAAGTGCTATAACCGCCGAGTCATTGCTTGTATTTTTTGATGGGAGTTGGGTGTTTTTTTGTAAGTAATTTGATGCATATATAAAATTGTACATTGAACAAATTATTTGACCAAGGATATCATCTTACTTTTAGAAATTTAATCTAAGAGGATAATTACAAAGGCATTTTTCACATTGTTTATTATACCACCTAGGGAATTTGCATAGGGTAGCATACTTATTTTAAAGATGACAAGGAAAAGAAGCATGCAAAAGGCATGTTCTTGGGAATCTTTCATTTTTCTCTTAAACTTTTACCTTAGTGACTTTAAAACACTTTTGTATGAACTGTACATGCCCT
>PVKS010009444.1:0-64025 GCA_004027875.1 Aplodontia rufa
CCTCTTTTTTTTTTTTTTTTTTAATGAGGGGCTGGAGCAGTGGCTTGGCAGTTACAGCGCTTGCCTGGCATGCACGGGTTCAAACCCCAGCACCCACGTACACAACTAAGCGTCAGAGCAATGAAAGCCATGTGAAAAACTCAATAAAAATTGATTCTCCCTGTCTCTCTCTCTCTCTCACTGTCCTTCTCTCTTAAAAAAAAAATTGAAATCTGAATGCAAGCATCTCATCTGAGATAACAGAGACAGAGCATCAACATTATCACTCTTTGTCTTAACAGGAGTTTTATAAATGCAAATGCCCCTCATGACAACATGAATCCACCTCTCCCACCCCAAGTTTCTCCACAGCCTGTTCTCACCCTGCCACAAATGTGCACACGTCCTAGATCATAGTCTTTATCATGGCAAAGTGCTTGGACTTTGGCACTACACAAAGGCTTCCTTCATTCTCACATGAAAAAAAAGCAAATTTTGTTTCTCTGGGTACATGTGTACTAAAAATCCTACCGTGTTAATAGGAATTTCCTTTCCTCATCCCAACACTTCCTCTACTACTTTCACTTCAAAATGTTTATCCATATCTGAAAACAATGAACTGCCCAATCATTGGACCTATTAGTATAAACTTCTGAGCAAATGAATCCATCCTGAATGGTCGACCCTCCCCTCCTTCCTTATGTTCATCTAAAGAACATGGACCATGACCTTCCTCAGTGGCCTCTCATCCATGGGCTTCCCTTCTCTACTACACATTCCACCACTTGTCTTCCTATACCTGTATCATATTCCTCAGTTCCGACTTCTTCTCATATCACACATTAGTGCTCATTATCAATCCCTCTTTGGGGAGCCACACAGACTCATGCAATAGACAACACAATTCAGTCCATTAACTATTTTAAAATACTTTAGTTTGAATTAACATTTGAGTGCAGATGAAACTTGGAAAAAAGTGCCTACAATTTTAAAAATCCCCTTCAGAGAAAAGAAGATGTTTTCTCAAGTGATTTACATCTTCTTTAAAGAATTAACTGAAAGCCAGAAAAAATTAGAAACACCCTGATTTGTTCAAGAGCAAATCAAAGTTCAGAAATACATTTTCTCCTGATGTCAATGAAATTTAAAATTCTACCTTTGTTTTAGTACTCATCTGGAGGAAATTCATTCATTAATCAGCTTCAATTAGTATGCAAACTTAGAATATACTATAATTAATATGTTCCTATACTCATAGCAATATAATAGTTATAATAAATAGTACTCAAGAGATGCATCTAACTCCATAATTCTAACGTGTCTGAAACTTTTGTATAAAAAATCTCTTTTGACACAGTAATCTATTGGTAAAACATACATACCGCTTATCTGCATCTGTACCCACACTTTGTTTACATGTATATGTCATTAGAACATTTGCATGAGTTTTCATATTCTTAGGACAACATATGTAAATAAATCAGATAGCAATTTGAAAATTTAGCAACTAAATGTGCAATCTGTTAAGCATAATCAGGCATGCTATTCAACTACTGCATGATATAATCCAATCTTTCCATAGAAAATATGTAGTTTGTACAAGTGTCATCATAAAACTTCAAATTTTCTAGAAATTTGAATCTAAATTTTTTTACACAGTCAAAAAATATGTAAAGCATTTCGACTAATGTTTAAATAAAGGAAACTCTTATCACTGTACCCGGATAAGAATCTGTTTCTCTTACTGAATATAATTTGTCAAATACGATTTACCAAATGGGAGTTATTTCCAAATAAAGAGAATGCAGTCTTATCGTTGACATACTATTCATATACTAACATAAATGAAAAAGCAGTCTCAAAAAATTAACCATTATCCACAATGTTGAGGTAAGCTATTATATATTTAAAAATTTAGTGTTCATTTTATGAATAAGGGGATCATCATAAATCCCCCCTGCACTTTTCAGTAGATGGTTTACTTTTTTGATGAGTTACTCAATATTTAAAATCAATAATCAAAGAAACAGACTGAAAAAAAGTATCAATTCAAAATAAGCATTACTACCTTGGTTTGATTTTTCATAAAAGACAGGAGATCTCATGCCAGGTATCACCATTTCTTTGGGTTCTGTGGGCAAAGAGAAAGGAGATTAATAAAAACAACCTTTCTTTTTACTTTTTAAAGGCTTCTTAAAGAAGATTCATTAGTAATAAAGGTCAGAGAAGAAAATCATTTAACAAAATATTCAGCTCATTCAGTAGCTGCCTCTAGAACCACTTGCTTTAAATGCCAAGTAACTTTCTCAAAGGTCTCCTCTCCCCTGCAGCTGAGAACATGGGTGACTGCAGCAGATATTCAGCCTGTTTTCTTTGCTTCTCTTTTCCTTTCTCATGTGGGAATGAAATTTTCACTTGAGCAAGGAAAGGCATTAGCTTCCATCATTTCAAAAGACAAGATGTAAGCTATGTTGGGACTGAACATTTACTTGGAATACAACAGACTGAAATGGAATTTGCAATTATCTAAACTTACTTTTCTGCCCCTCCTAGTGAGTATGGGCTTTAAAATATTCATGAAATTTTGGGTCTTTCCACAAAAGTGATAAGATGAGATATTGCAGGATGACTCTGTAAATAATTGCAGATTACCCTCCTTATGAGATGCAATTTCAAAGCTTTTCAGTGCTGCAACGAGGAGGAAAGTACTTTACAGAAGTCAGAAGTTATGAAAATATATCTTATGCCCTCCCTTAGCATATAACAATTTTGAGGAGCAGCCCATAAAAGATTTTATTGCATCATTATCTGAATGTTCAGACTGGAGGATAAGAAATTCAAGTCTGAGCAATGGTTTTCCAGGAAGGGCTGTCACATAGATAGGCAAGAATTCTAAACTCATCCCTTAAGAAAGTTATTTGGGGGAAGCAATGCAAACAGTTAACCACATTGATTAATTGGCTACAGCACCTGTTACAGGAATCGTCTTATAACTGCAATCACTACAACATCAGAGCAGCTGGGTGATCTTGGGCATGTAAATTAAACTTGTGCAAGACATCCTTGTTCATATGTAAAACGGGAAGGATAATTCTTCTGCATAGAGCTGGCATGACAATTAAATGAAATCAACACATCTAAAGGAAATACCATAACACCAATCTGAGTGCTAGCCAATATTATCAACATCATCATACTATTTTTGTAGTTTCTCTAATGTTTTATATATATTTTATTAGTGCATTATAGTTTTACATAATGTTGGGATTAATTGTCACATATTCCTAGATGCACACAATTCAGCGACACAGTTTGTTCAATATCCCCCCCATACTATTATTAACAATGCTCTCCCTTTAAAAAATAATCTTACTGCCCCATTGACAATCAACACCCTAGTGAGTGACATGGGAGAATGATTAAACCGTATCATACAGGACACTGCCTGCTTTTCCATTTATTAATCCAACTCTGATGCTCTTTGACAGGTGGGTGAAAAAGATTGAAGAGTATTTCAGAAGATTATTAGGCTGCCAACCACTGCACTCCAATGGCTCCTCTTGACTGTTTAGGATTTTAATGGGAATAAGCCCTTGTGATATACTTCGAGAGTCGCTTAAAGCAACTTGCCCTCGTCTACTCTTGTGAACACTCAATTCCATTCAGAAAAGACCTCGTAAGCTCCTACTGCACACCAGGGCCTGTGGCACACTTAAGAAAAACCACAGTCAGCAGAGAGAGACTGGGGAAGGGCAGTTTTGTGGAGCAAACACATCTGCGGACAATTATTTGAAGTAATTGGTTAAAAATGCCATTATCAAACAATATAAAAATGTGTGGAAGCAGCAGAAACTATTGAGATAATATTCTGCTTGAAATTAAAGGTGGGTAGGGTCAATAAAAAATATCTAAAAATGCTAATCAGAAAAGCTGAACTGGTACACATAGCTCACAGTTAGATCTAAGAAAATTTCACAAAACAGAAGGACCTTAAAGGACAGTCTAGTGGTGCCACAGTCTGGATGCTGAATGTCTCCCAAAGGTCCATGTGCTAAAGAACAGCTTGGTCCCCTGGGTGGCACTACTGGTAGGTGGTGGGGCCTTTGGGAGGCAGGGCCTCATAGGAGGTCCTCAGGTTGGGGGCATGCCCACAAGGAGACTGTGAGCCCCAGGCCCGTCCTCTTCTTCTTTGCCTGCTAGATCGTGAGGTGAGCCAATCTGCTCCACCACGCACTTCCACCAAGATGAGCTCCCTTTTCCAAAGTCCAAAGCCATGGAGCCACTTGATCGTGGACTGGAATCTCCAGAACCATGAACTAAATCTTTCCTCTTCATAAGTTAATTATCATAAACTAATAGAAGCTGACTAACCTAGGAAGGTAGGTAGTGGCATGAATTCTCCTGAAGATGGAAAAATGCACGCAAGAAACAAGTGAGAAGATCATTACCGTGATATGCCCATCGTGTGAATTCTCAACTTTTCTGAAAATGCTCAGAATAGGGGCTGGAGCTATGGCTCAGCAGTTGGAGCACTTGCCTGGCATGTGCGAGGAACCAGTTTCAAACCCCAGTACCACATACACAACTAAATGTCAGGGAAATAAAGTCCAGATGGAAAAATAAATAAAATTGATTCTCTTTCTCACTCTCACTCTAGCCCTCTCTTTTAAAAGGAAAAAAAGACCACACATGGTGGTGCATGCCTGTAATACCAGCAGCTCAGGAGTCTGAGGCAGGAAGAACACAAGTTCAAAGCTAGCTTCAGCAACTTAGCAAGACCCTGTCTCAAAATAAAAGTAAAAAATAAAAACAGGCTGTGGATGTTGCTCAGTGGTTAAGCACCCCTGAGTTTAATACCTAGTACGAAAAAAAAAATGCTCAGAGGACATTGGTAACAGCACTGTAATGAAAATGAACCAAATATAGAAATATTTGTAGTAGATGCATTCCTGATACCAATTGACTAAGAAATATTCTTTTAAACTTAGAAAGTTATAATGTGTATTTTGAAAGAGGGTACCATATCTGAATAGAAATGAAACTCAGAAGCAACCTTGATTCATATCCACAATAGTACCTAACTCCAGGTGTAGGCATCAAGTAGACCAGAACCTGTTTCTGTTGTGGATGAAATTACATCCCCCAAGAGGATATACTGAAGTCCCAACCCCTACTTCTAAAGGGAATCTTCTTTGGAAATGGAATTTTGCAGACACAATTAAGATGTGAACTAAGGTGAAGTTATACTAATGTTGAGTAGCTCTTAGTCCAATGACTGATGTTCTTATAAAAAGAGGAGATGAGAACAGAGAGATGGGTACACAGAGTAGAGAAAGTCACATGAAGCAAAGACACAAAGAGGGAGAACACCATGTGACCAGGCAGGCAAAGGCTTCAGCAGTGCACCTACAGTAAGCCAAGATCTCTAGGTACTGCCAGCAAGCTAAGGGAAAAGCATGGTCCAGATTCTCCCCAAGAGCCTTCCGGGAGAGCACAGCCTTCTCGCACATCTAGCCCCTGGAAATGTGAGAAAACAAATTTCTCTTGTTCCCAGGCACTCACTTTGTGGTAATTTGTTACAGCAGCCAGGAAACTTATACATCATTTCGGCCAACAAGAGTCAGTCCTCTACCTAAACTCTGACCACTTGGAGATGAAAAAAAATAAACACTTCCAGTTCCTTTAACTTGCCACATTCTCAGTTCAATCAGTGGAGTCCCCAGCTGCATATGGATAATTAACCCTCCTTAGCTAGAATCTGCTGTGTGTGGAAGCCAGTAGCCAGTAAAGAGGGATTTCCTCTCCTCAAAGGTCCTGCTTTCCAGTTAGTTAACTTTGTATTTTGCAGCCTCTGGAATACAGAAGTGGAGTAAAAAGGAGGTAGGCGAAGAGGAGATAAATGAAGAACGAAAGGTTTACTTCCTGGTAACTGAATCGAGGGCTAGCTCTCTGCAGCAGGTATGAGTGTCAAGACACTTTTCTCCCTGTGGGTGCTTCCAGGTTCTTCGATGAACCCCCTTCTCCACTCACTGAGAACCTTCCATCTGGACTGTTCTTGATGTGGGTCTCACTATTTATCAGTGCAGTCCCAAGTGACACCCAGAGCTTCTACCTACCAAGACCAGTTCAGCTGTTGCTGAGTCTCAAGGGAAGGACCAAGGTCAGCTCCATGACAGCTCTCATGGCCCACACCTCCTCCAGAGGAAACTGGGGGTTCCTGGAAGAACAGCTCATGCAATGTACTACCTCTACTCTGCTGTTCCATGAGCTGCTCACTAGCTCGAGTCTTGTACCCTTGACTCTTAGGTTCGTGAGGAAACCAGTATACTACTCTGCCCACCACAGTCCCCACTATTTCCCCAAAACTTCAGGAGACACCTTCACTGAGTCTCCCGAAGCACCTCTCTCTAACCTTAAAGGGAAAATTCTCCCCCTCTGTCTCCATGTACACATCTCTAGTACACTCTGAACTCATTGCAAATACATCTTCCTGTGACCTCCTAATCCCCCAACCCTTTAGATTAGGAATGTGACTCATCTAACCAGCTCTCAGTTTTGTTCTAGGGCATTTCTACAAGGTGATCTAGCTTATAAATCATGTTCGTATCTGATAGCTATTACTGTTAGAGATCAAAACTTAACAATTTTACCTCCTGTGATATTAGTTTTTCACAATCTGAGCTTTAAAGCCTACAGGGGAAGCAGCCCAAAATAACATGTCTACAGGATGTACCTTTTATTCCCTTAGTTTCCTGAACATTCCATGTACTTTACATTGCTCTCAATGTTACCCTTCCTGCTCAGTCAGACAGAGTACCTCACGGCTGTTATGCTTTTCTATGTCAGTTTCATTCTCTTTATTTATTCCTTCCAGTTGTGGTTCAATTCTTACTTTTCAGCACCTTCCACCTTTACCAACCTGTCCAAGGCTGATCCCCAGATACTGCGGTCCACTGCTTTTATCATTCTCTGACCTTGTACAGCAATTACAGTCAATGTCTATAATTTAATTGACTTCTCAGGTTGTCTTGTGCTATTGTGTCTCACCAGCTATTTGTATTTAACTTGCTCAAGAGTAGTTGTACTGTGTGTCTCTTCTCTCTCCTTCAGTGCTTAATTCAATGCTCAGCACATAGGAAGAAGGTCCCTAATACACACATACCAATTATTATCTTAAAGATCTATCAATATTTATACCAATTACTATTAAAGATCTATCAATATAGATAAAACAGAGCTGACTTTATGGCATAAATATCTTACCATGTCCTATGATAAAAATTGCATGGCAATTCCCTACCATTGCCACATGATTTTAAAGAACATTTGAACAAGGTAAGATATCAAATAGAAAAGAGATAGAAAAAAATACAGGAGAGGTGCTAAGATCTCATAAAACAGGGATGGAATTACTTGGAAATATAATGGAATGCTTGCTTCTCTGTGGTAGATCTTGCTTTTCTAGCCCCGATAACATCTGCCTTCCAAAGGATGAGTATTGTTCCATGAGAGAGAAATTAAGAGAGGTAGACTAGATTTTGACATATAGAAAGAGTTCTGGATGCACAGCAATACCAGTCGACACCATCAGGTTTTTATTATAAAACTTATTTTTTAAATTAAGATTAAGTTTCCATTAAGATACTAGAAGTTACAGAAGCAGATCATGCAGTTTTGCGATGCTGAAAGCAGACAGCATATAGAGGAAGATATAACATGGAAAACTACCTTGGACTCAAGAATGGTACAACAGTTTGGGTCTGGAATGTTCCCAAAAGCCCAGGATTGAAGGCTTAGTTCCCAGCCTGTGGCATTATTGAGTGGTAGTAAAATCTTCAAGGGGTGGAACCTAGTGAAAGGAAGCTAGGTCACTGGGAAAATGCCCTTGAAGTGGATATTGAGACCCTGGTGTCTCTCCCCCACCTCTCAAGCTCCCTCTCCCCCTCCTGCTCTCTCTCCTTCCCAACCACCATAAGATGACAGACTTCCTCCACCACATGATCCCACCATGATATACCACCTCAACACAGGCTCAAAGCAAAAAGGCCAAGTGATCATGGACTGAAACCTCTAAAACTAAGAACTAAAGTAAACCTTTCCTCCTCGTAAGTGGATCATCTCAAGTATTCTATCACAGTAATAGAAAGCTAACACATGTTTTATGGGCTAGAGGGAAAGTGACAGAAGAGGAAGAGATCACATGTAAAGTCCTCATTTTCATTCCAAGTTGAACACCCATGTCAAAGTGGTGTGGAGAAAACAGGAGCATTAGAACTAGAAAACTAGTTCTCAGGGCATAGTCTTGAGAAAACTCAAGATTCCCAGGGAAAACCAGCATTCAGCACTTCACACAACTGGGAAAGCTCAGGAGGATGACTAGAAGGAAGGGTGTTAGAGATGAACATGGGACGACAGCAGGATCCTCTCAGCCTGTGTGTGACATCCAGGGGAGAGAGAGGTCTCCAGAGCCCCAAGTACAGGACCTGGAAGTACTGAATGGCTTGGTTCTACCTACTACCCTCCCCACAAACAAGGTCCCAAATCACAAGATCACCAAGGGAAGAGCAGAAGAAAAGGAGAATACCTGAAAGCACCACAGTCATCCCATCCTGACAGAAAGGAATTAAAACTTATCTAGCCCAATACCACTATTTCACAGCTGAGGAGACTGAAGACCATAACGGCAGACTCATTTATCAAAGTATTATGCATCTGAGGGCAGAGCAGAGGCAATAATTCCAATTTTTCTAGCTTCTACTCAAGCACTAATGCAGTATCTCAAATCTTCTAGATCTAGAGTTTAATTTTTATTTTACTATGAATATAAATATTATTACTGTGCAATTCATACTTAAAAATAAAAATTACTTTAGCTCAAATAAAAATGCCAATGAAAATAAGTTTGACAAATAATGAAATGCATTTAAAATTAAAATACTAATGACTGAAAACAGTCCACAGAAAAAATGTTAGATATAACTAGTAAATTTAGCAAAATTACTGACTTCAGGGTCATTATACAAAACTCAACTACCCTATCATAGAAAAATCAAATTAACAACAAATAGAAGTTATAAAAAAAGTTATAAAAATAGAAGTTACAAATAAGTAAAAAAATAAGTTGTAACACTAAAAATAGAATAAAATATTAAATACCTGGAAAAATTTTAAGAGATGTTCATGATCTCTACATCAAAAACTTACAAAACATTATTTTGAGAAAATAATGAAGAAGAAAAAAATGGAGAGAGATACAATATACTTGTTAATACAACATACTTGTAAGGCTCAATATTATAAAGATGTTAGTGTACCTTGAATTGGTCCATGTATCCAGTACAATCATAATCAAAAACCCAGTAATCTGGTTTTGACTGTTTTCATTTTTTATAAACATCAGCAAGCTAACATTTATACAGATATATAAAAGGCCAAGACTAGCCAAGGCAATATTAAAGAAAAACAAACACAAAGGTCTTAAATTATAAGACATCAAAACTTAGAGTTTTTATAATTAATACATAAGTTGGTACAAAAACAGATGAAACAAACCCACACAAATTATGACAGTAAATCATAGTGAGTTGTACAATGTGGAGTGGGAAAAGAACAATTTCTTTACTCAGTGGCACAGAATGGAGCGTACAACCACTTGGGGAAAGTAGTGAATCTTGACTCCTACGTAAACAAGCGTCAGTCCCAGAGGTTGTATATCTAAACATGGGAGATAAAACAAGAAAGCTTTCAGAAGACAACATCTTTTCCACTGGGGTAGACAATGATTTCTTAAATAGCATTTAAGCAGTAACCATCAAGGGGAAAACACAGTAAGTTTGAATGCATTTAAATTAAAAACTTCTTTTCATCAAAGATAACAAGTAGAGAATGAAAAACAAGCCACAGAGTGCAAAAAGAAACTTGCAATACACCTATCAGACAATAACTCATATTCAGAATATATAAACTCCTGCAAATCAAGCAGCACAGGCCCGACAACTCAATAGAAAAATGGACTAAGGCATAAATTAAAACTTCACAAAAGAGAGCATTCCAAATTCCAACAAATATATTAAAAGCTCCCCAAGTTTTTAGTTCTTTGAATGAAGGTTAGAGTCATCATGAGATACTGCTACACGCAGACAAATGCGGCTGAACTTAAAAAACAATACTGCTAATTCCAAGAGTTAGCAAGGATTCACAACAATGGTTCTGTCAAACACTGCTGGTGGATGCAGAAATTGGTGGAATTATTTGAAAAATAGTTTGGTAGTATTGGCTAAAAATGAGAACCTACGTACACCTTTTGGCCAGACAATTTTATTCTTGGGTTCATAGCCATGGTAAAGGCATCTTATGGTTGCCAAATTTATGTACAGAAATATTCATAGCAGTAATATTCACAGTAGGAATACATGAAACAACCCATCCCCACAACAGATCTGATTAACAAATTAAGATATATTCTTTTAATGAAATGCTATGCATTAATGAGAATGAGCAAACCCCCAAAACATGAAAAACATTAATGAAATCATAAATAATGTTAAAGAAAGAAAGCATACACATAAAGTATATATAACATGATAGCATTTTGTTATGGGCTGAATAGTATTCTCCCCAAATTCAAAATTCAAATACTAAAACTCTAATTCCCAGGGTGAATGTATTTTGAGATGGGCCTCTGGGAACATAATTACAGTTACATGAAATCATTTGAGTGGTGCTGTAATCAAGAATGACTGATGATGCCCTTACTATAAGAGAGAGAGAGATAGCACAAGCACAGAAAAAAGAGTACAGGAATACACAGAAGATTCTGCCTGCACCCTAGGGTGGGAGGCCTCAGGAGGAATCAACCCTGTCTATACCTTGAGCTTGAAACTTTACCCTCTAAAACTGAGAAAATTTGTTGTTAAAACCATATAGTTTGTGGTATTTTGTTATAGCATCTCTAGCAAACTAATACAGACCATCTTCAACTTATAAAATGGTTCAACTTAGAATTTTTACTTTTAAAACGCTGTGACAAAGATAGATTTAGTAAAAGCCATACTTTGATTTTGAATTTTGATCTATTCCTGGGATAGTGGCATGCTATATGATACATACAGCAGGGAGCATGTGACCACGTGGTAAACAACAGATACCCTGCAGTGTACTGTGTTGCCAAGCTAGGGTGCTGGATAGGTTAGGTGTACTAAATGCATTTTCAGCCTGATACTTTCAACTTACAATGGGTTAATCAGGATGGAACTCCATCCTTAAGTTGAGCAGCATCACTACATATCAGTATAAAATATGAAAGAAAATCTCTTGTGAGGGATACAATGCTCTTTCTTGGTCTTCTATTGAACTTTCAAATGTATTCCCCTTGCAAAAAAATATTACCAAGCTGTACACTTACGATTTCCTCACTTTTCTGTATGCGTGTTATAGTTCAAAAAAAAATTTTTGTGTGACACTAGGAAACTCAACTCATTGTCTATAGCCCTTGATAAAAGGATATAAATTGATTTTTTAAATGATACTTGATTTTAAAGACAATCAAGAAGAAATGGAAGGACAGATTCCAACCTGTAGATATTCTTAATTTGCGGCTGCATGGAGATCACTAGAGAAGCAAGGAGACAGGACAGACCTGGACATGGAACACCAGATTCCTCACAATGCAAACCACTTAATATACTTCAGGCTTCTAAGATTCCTCCACAAGTTACTTATTGTTTTATATATGTACATATACATATGATATATATCCATATATCATATATGTATATATATACATATATCATATATATAGTTTAGAATAGAATACATGGGTATTCTATTTTAAAGCATATCCATATAATATTTAACAATACATATTTGTTACGGTTTAGATGAAAGGTGTGCCCCCAAAACTCATGCATGACACTGTGGGAAGGCTGAAGGAAATGATTGGGTTATAGGAGCCTTAACCCAAGCAGTGAGTGAATCCCCTCATCAGGATTACTGGACAACTGTAGACTAGTAGGATGTGGCTGCAGGAGCTGAGTCATTACAGGGTGCCTTTGGGGTATATATATTTATATCTGGCTTGGAGTCTCTCTGATCCCTGGAGGAATGACTTCAGTCATGATATTCGGCCTCACCTCCAGCCCCAGGGAATGGAGCCAGCCACCTATGGACTAAGACCACTAAACTGTGACCCCCTAAATAAACATTTCCTCCTAAAATTGTTCTTGTCAGGTCTTTTAGTCCCAACAACAAAAAGAGCTCACTAAAGTAATATTTTTTAGAAATTTTAAAAGTTTGGCTGACTTTAACCAGAAAACATTTGTAATCAGATTATGTTATACTTAACCTCTGGAATTTAATTCTTTTGGCAATTACTAAACATGCCACCAACTGGATTTCTACCTCATTTTCCTTTTTATCAGTTTAGGAAATAATTGTTCAAAGAAAAACACACAAATGGAAACAACGGTTTAGAATTCCAGGTGTTCAGAATATCTCCATTTAAATTTTGAGAAAAATATATAAATAGAAAAAAATGAGTCCAATAGACACTCATTTGTCTCTTTCTCTAAGCAATAAAATAAGAAAAAATCTTTTTACTTCTTATTCATAATTATACCTAGATTAAGCATCAAAAATGAAAAAGCACAAAGGTAATAATCAAGGCTTAGACATTTTGAAATGTATGCTTAACCCATGCCAGAGGAAAGACAGCAATAAAATAACAACAAAGCCACCTCCTGTGTATGGGGGATCCTAAGAAGCTGAGAATTAGAAACAATTAAAATGTAGCCTTACTGTTTATTTTAATAATCAAACGTTTACTGAGCTGATTTCAACACCCTTCTCTAAATGACAGACAGCCCTCAGTAACCCAGTAGACCAGTTCCAGAACCTCTGTGAATACCCAAATCCTCAGATGCTTATAGGAAATGGCATAGAATTTGGAGGTAACCTACACACATATTCCCATGCACCTCAATACAAATGCTATGCAAATAGTTACACAGTATTATTTAGGTATACTTAATAAACATGCTATGTAAATAGTTGTTACATGGCATTACTCAGAAGATAACAGAAAAGAAAAATCTGTATATGTTCAGTAAAGATGCTTTTTCTCCAAATATTTTTCATCTATAGTTGGTTCAACCTGCAGATACAGAACCAAACACAAAGAAAGCTAACTATACTCCAATTTTACTGATTATTAGTCTCTCAATCATATTTTAACTTCCTGTTGTTTATTCAAATAAACAATCAAATACTTTTATGTTAAAATTAGCAGCAACATAGACTCAAGAGAGCTGCTGTTTCATAAGAACTTTCTTAAATTTCTTAGTCTGAATGACTTTAAACATAACATTATTATGACGTACTCATAAAAATGAACATTTAGTAGCATCACATACAAGGCAGGCATTGCTGAGTTGCTCTCTTACTCATCTAGTGCTCACAATAAGCTTCATAGCCGCGTTTGCACACTATTATGTCTATTTTATAGACAAAAAAGCTGAAGCACGTTTTGGTTGCTGAAAGTTGCCTGAGCCACAGAGCCGTTAAGCAAAGGTAGGATTTGTCTGCAGGAAGCTGGCGGCAACCCTATCCCTTTGACTCCTTGGCTTAGCTAATATACTTGGTTCTTTCCGTGCGAGTTGTTGTTACTGTGGAATACATTCTGTCCTTCTGTCTCATTAATAAAATACATTACTTATTACTGTGAAGTCTCCCACTTTACTTTAAATGTGTGTTCTCAAATTTTTTTCTATTCTGCATATGCCTTTGCTATCGTCTATCTTTTCCATGCCTCATTAAAACCGTAAACATACTATATTTTGAATTTAGAGTAGGTAAGGTACTATCCCCCGAGAGCTTAAGGCAATTTACATACATCATCCTATTTACATTAAAACACAGACACATCCCACACTATTCGTTGAATTGCTTTCTGTGTATTTCATTACATATTTCCTCGTCTTGTACCTCATGCCATTGCCAAAGTCAAAAATCTCAAAGTCCAGACACACAATATTCAAAGGGTGGCTCATAAACCAGCACCAGCAGCTTCACCTGGGGGCCCATTAGAAAGACAGAATTCCAGGCTCCAGCCCGGAACAATTGAGTAGAATCTTCCTTTTCCAAGAACTGAAGATGATCTGAAGGCATATTAAAGTTTAAAAGTTTTCTTTACAAGACACATTCCTCTAAACTAAGGGCTTTCTTAATCCTTCCTCCAACTAATTTATTTCCCTAGGTTCTGTAAAAGATTCTCTTATCAGTGTTGCCACTAAGTGTTCTAGTCCGTTAAAATTGCCATTGAGTATTTCAGCAACCCTATCAGCTCTCCTGCCAGCAGTGTTACTGGCTTTTACTGAATTAATTATTGAGGACTCAGAAAAATTTCTCTTCTTATAAACACGTTAGGTTTTGAGGGCAGTTAGAAAAGCCACTGTTTGCAAAGTATTGTATTTTCCACATGTGATCACAAACGCCATCCTTTGGAGACAGACTGAGCTGCAGGCTTTAGCTCTGGTGCGTACATGTCTGCTCTTATAAATGTCCATGAGCGTTCCCAAGTTAAAAGATCAATAGTAGAAAAGCTACTGTTTTCTCAAAATCCTGTGCAGTTTTATGCTCTGCTATAACACAGTGTCCATCCAGATCCCTTTGTAAATTCTTCTCAGGTTTCCTTAGTTCTCAGGCACTCACTTCTAAGTCACCCTAGGGGTTTCTTGTTTTTTTCTATCAGCTGACCTGAAGAAGCTCCAGAAAGATGGCTTAGTGATACACGGTTCTTGCTTCTGGCTAAAATGCCCATCATCAAGAGCAATCTAACTAGGTAAATCCTCAAAGAGAAATACCCATAGTGAAAACCATCAAGACCAGCTTCAAACACAGGAAATGAATGCAAAGTAAACAATCCTATTTCCATTTTTAAAATGAGTGCTTTTTACCATGTAAATGAAATACCAGTACTCAAATCTTGAAAAAGCACCATGAAATTTTTTTATCACATTATCTGTTTGTATGGGCTATCGAATAGTTTTTCAACACATGAGTTAGGTAGGATACGAATATTAACTTCCTTGAGCATATACTGTCAAGGAGAGTAAATTTTTAAAAATTTACCAACAGGAAGATAAAGACTATGTAAGTATAACCTGGGTGTTAGATAGCAATAAGGAGTTAACTTTAATTCTGTCAGGTAGGATAACCAGATTGTTATTGTGTAAGATAAGTACTTTTATCTTTTAGAGATATATATAGAAATAAATTGGTCTGAAATGCCCAAGAAATGCCTATATATATTGGTGCTCACCATTATCACTAAAAAATAAATAAAATAAAACCATCACAAACAAGGACAGAAAAGATAATAATTGTTCAGAATCTACAAAAGATACCACTAATAGAGAAATTTTAGTATCAAGCCAGGAAACTCTAATAGGTTAGACTATTGAATTAAATTTTGGGGGGTTTTTGTTTTTGATATTCATAATGTCACTGAAAAGGCACATTATATTTGAAAAAGTGCTATGGACAGCATTTACTGATCCCTTGCTCAAGCTAATGAATATAATAATTCTTTTACATAAATCATTGTTCTTAATCCTTTCAATCTTATTTGAGAAAGCCATAACACACACTTTCCCCGCTTTTATGATATTTCTGGATGCGTGCAGGGGGGAGAGAGATTTTTACCAGTAGGTGGTTTCTGTCCATAACTCATTAACACAAGCATAAAATTTAGTTGACAAATTTAGGTATACAACATCACCAATGTTAAAAATAGTAGGCTCCACTGATTCTTATTATTTGCCCACTTTTTCTAAGAACTAGCTATTTTTAATGGAGGATATAAACAGCAAAAATAATTCACAACATGAAAGGTATATGCACACAAAACCCAAACATCTAAATGTGAGAAAAACATAATTCAAATGTGAGATTTGAATTATAGATAGAGACCACTATATTCCACTATCAAAGGATAACCAAAAAAATGAGATAAAAATAAAAAGTATATGAGTAAAGTTTCTCTGCAGCCGCTGGCTTGGGCCAGGGCTTCAGCCAGGCCACATGGCCCAACGGTCATGGTGGCTGGCAAGGGGTTAGGGCCTCAGGCAAAACTGCCTAAGAAAAGAACAGCCAATCAAGACGCTGACAGACAAGCTCCAATGGATTGACAGATCCACCAGCCAATCTCCGAAAGGCCAACCCCATCGACCTCTCTCATTTCCCTAAAATTACAAATACAGCTGCCCAGCCCAGGGCCAGTGCTGGTTTCCCTGCATGCTTTTCCCCTGCCCGCCATCTCTTCCCATGCCCTCATTATGGCAGCGAAGGTGATTTGGCCAGGGAGCAGCAAATCCCAATAAACATCTGCACTGCACCTGAATTTACACCCCTGCTATTCTTTTTTTTCCCTTATTTTTTACATCATGGTGCTCAATAAATGGATATATAATTCTGGTAACAGTGACATAATTCTAAAAGTTCCTCTGCCCCAAAACATTTATAAATACTTAACAAAATACAAAAATCATAGTTTAAAATTCACTGCTGAGCTCTCAATAGTAAGAAGGACCCCATGAGGTCAAAACAGAGATGGAGCTGAAACGGGGGGAGCATTCAAGTGTAAAAGCCATGGGTACCCAGAGGATGGTACTGACACCACTTCATGGATTTCAGTAGTGTCTAGATTTGGGATTTTAATACCCTCAGAGAAGATAGTGGACAAGAGTTTTAGGATTTCTTAGGATGGGGAGTAAGAATTTAAAATATCTGTTTCATCTCTGGCTTGGAGCAGAGAAACAGAAAGTCTTCTAAAACTGTATAAATCATAGTCTTTTCCCCCATAGCTTTTGGGCTTGCTTTTATACTGATTATAATTCCTGAAAGTTTTCAAGCAGAAAAATTAAAGAGCAAATTAATTCCTCTCAAAAAGAATATAACCTCATTTCAGAGCTCTCAGGATTCCTGAATTTTAAATAAACCAAAAAATTCGGCTCCTAATCGAACAGTACACAACCTACAAGACAAAGGCCTTCTTAACAGAGAGTCCAAAGAAGGAACAAACAGTACAGACTGCCAGAGAATTCTGATTTTTGCATTATCAGATATATATCCTAAAACAAATGTTTAAAAATGCCTAATGTATAAAAGAGGAAATTAAAACATGAGAAAGGTAAAATAGGACATAAATATTTCAATTTTTAAAGACTATATATATATATATATATATCTGCAAGTTACTGTAGATATATATCTGTAGATATATCTAATATATATAATAAAATTACAACCTCAAATTTTTATTACATGCTGTGTTAGTAAACTTTCCATTGCTGTGACTAAAATTCTTGATGTAAACAAATTAAACTAATTAAAATGAGGAAAGATTTATTTTGGCTTGCAGTTTCAGAGGTCCATGGTCAACTGGTTCCACTGCTTTGGGCCTGAAGTCAGGCAGAACATCATGTCGTGAGGGCATGATGGAGGGAAAGCTGCTCAATTTTTGGTTTGCAGGTAGCAAAGACAGAGAGGAAGGCCAAGATCACCCCCGCCCCCAGCGAATTACTTCCTTCAATCATGTCCCTCCTACCTACAGTTTCCACGACCTCTGAGTAGTCCATTCAGCTACCAAAGGATTGATTTACTTCTGAGATGAGAGCCCTTATGACCCAATAATTTCTCAAAAGCTCCTCTGAACCTTGCGTTTTGGTAACCAAGCCTACAACATCTGAGATGTTGGGGACATTCCAGATCCAAGCCATAACAGACACACTGGAGGGAGATGATGCACAACTTCAAAAGGATAGTTAACAAACAGAAAAATACACTTCAATAACTATATAAGACACAAAATAGAGAAAAAGTTACGAAACACAGGTAAAATGGATGGCAGAATATAGAATTCTGATCAAATTCCCTGAAGAACAGATAAGAGAGAATGAAGAAGCCAGGCCCAGGTCTGAGGCCAGGCTGGAGAGAAAGCTAGAGAAAAAGAAAATATATATATATAAGATATTTACTTTTATAAAATTTTGCTACCTAGGGGAGACAATATCCAAAAAGAAATTCTAAAAGTTTTTTATATCAGAAACTTCAGTTCCAAGAAAACAATGTTTTCCAAACCAAGTAAAATTTTTAAAAAATGTACCTAGATACATTAGTAAAACTGCAGACTACCCAGAGATCTTAAAAAACTGTCAGAAATGACATATTGACCCTTGATGCCCTGCCCAAATTCCCTACCCCGTAATGGCAGACTAGTCACACTAAAACCCCTTTAGTTCACTGTTCTCAACCCAGTGGAAATATCTCAAAAGTTCCATACTTCCTCCAGTGGCAATGCACAGCCAATGCATGATTTATAAAAGAATTCCAAAAGCCAGTTCCCTGGAACCAATGGACTGTGGGACTCTCAGGTTGCAGAGCTTATTTTTATGCTTTTTAACTTCCTTTTAACTGATTTTAACTAATAAAACTAAGAATCTTCATCTTGATTTTGACTCTAGTAAATACAAAGACAATTACCAATAACCAAATCACAAATAGACCAGCAACAGATTCTCAAAGGAGCAACGGATGCCAGAAGACTGCAGAATAATACAGTCACTTACTAAACTATTCTCAAACTAATTTGAGGATAAAGTGAAATAGATGTTAGATGTATCAAAACAGCTTACTGAAGACCCATGTCTAAAAATTTTAAAGAAAGGATTTGAGACATAAAGAAAACAATCCCAAATAAGAAGTAGGACATACAAAAAGGACTAGAGAAAAAACTAGTGAACCTGTGGACAAATTTGAACAACGAATGTACTTAAAATATTAACACACTGTTAATTCAATGAATCACAAAGCAAGGTAGAACTAAATTATTATGCTAAAAAGATAGGCGATAAAGTTTAAGTTGTAATATCATGTACTGTTGAGGAGACAATAAAGATTAATAGGCTTTAGATTTTAAGTATGAAAGCAAAGATTCTAAGGTTAATTTCTAAAAAGTAGAAAACAAATGTATTCATTTCAAACCAGCAGAGAGAGGAGAAAAGAACAGAAAACCTTTATCAGAGAAAAGGTCTGAGGAGCTTCCATTTCTGGCTAGATTAGTCTACTCCAGGTAGACAACCAGAAAAACATCTACAGGAAGTCACCACAAGCATCGTCCTACACACTGCACAAAACTGCTCTTTATGAATGAAAATAAAGCTCCAAAATTGTTCCAGTTCCCTCCTCAGGGATCATTTTGCCAACTCTGCAAAGCAAGTTGGGATTCAGGAAAAGTTTTGGCTGTGGGCTGTCCCCAGTGGAAGGATGGGGGCTTTAACACAGAGATGGGTA
Source organism: Aplodontia rufa (assembly GCA_004027875.1). NCBI lineage: Eukaryota > Metazoa > Chordata > Mammalia > Rodentia > Aplodontiidae > Aplodontia > Aplodontia rufa. The sequence goes on from PVKS010009444.1 coordinate 19,327, forward strand.
CTAGTGAGGTGACGTGAAATGAATGGAAGAGACAAGGCTAGGAGCCCCATAAGAAGTTGCTCTTCAGAGGGAGGTGTCAAATGTCTGAGCGGCATTCCCTGTAAGTTCTTGGTCAAGGGTCGGGTTATACGTGTGCTGGGTAGATTACATGAGGCTCTTTAGTTAGCTGCTGCTATTGGCTAAGAAGACACTAGAGATATTAGTGACCAAGCAGTGGTAGTGGATCCTGGAGCCCATGCCAGCCCTAACTCGACAGCCAGCTGAGAAACTGGCTGCATTAGGAGTCAGGCTCTTGAGTAAAGGTAATGTACTCAGGAAGTTGTGTTCTAGAACCACTCTCACAAAGCTTACACTAACTCTTAGCAAAATCTGCAGGAGAGGTAAAGATCAGAGGTTGAGTTAATTCATTCTAGAGTGGCCCTCACCATGCCTTAGGTTTTCCAAAGATCTAACTCAACAAATATAACTCTACACTATATGAGTTCAAGGTGATCACTTGCTGACTTATTTTTTCACAGTGTGCAGTATGCAATCAACTATTGTCAGATATACAAGGAAGAAAATGTGATATAATAAACAAAAAGTCACAAAAAAGAGACTAACACAGAGATAGTATACAGCTTTCATGTATCCAACAATGATTTGAAATCAGCTATTAAAATATATTCAAAGAACTAAATAAAATGTTCAGAGATTTAAAAGAAAATATGGTCTTAAGGAAAGAGCAGATGGTCTCATAAGAGAAATGAGAGCTATTTAAAAGAACAAACAGAAACTCCAAAATAGAAATGGAGGATAAATAAAATGCAAAATTCACTGAATAGGTTTAATAGCACCTTGGAAATTGTAGAAGACCTAGTCAGAAGAATAGAAGCTGAAGAGAAAAACGATAGAAATTCTACAATCAGCAGATTAGAGGCACAAAATGATTGAAGAAGAATGAACAGCACCTTAGAGTTCTGTGAGTCAATTTCAGGTAATCTAATGAATACCGTGGTCTCAGAAGGAAAGCAGAATAGGACAAAGTATTTAAAGATTGATGAAAATACGCTAAATTTAAGGGGAAATTCAACTAACAGACTGAAGAACTTGGATACCTCCAAAAACAATGATATAAAAGACAACTATACTAAAAGCACTTCATAGTCAAATTTCCGGAATACATATGTGTTTGTATATATATTTATATATATGTTTGTATAAGTATACGTGCATATATAACTATATATATTATTTCTATATGTATATTTGTATAAATATGTGTATATATATGCATACACATGAGCACACATTCACAAATTTTTGATTTCTGATCTGACCAAGGTAAGCCAGCTAACAACAGAACAACATCTTTAACATGCTGAAGGAAAACAATATTTTTAAAAAAATTCTATACCTAATAAAAATATCCTTTGGCAATAAGGTAATGGACATTTTATTATAAACAAAAGATCAGAAATTATTTATAGCACATAAAATCTATAAGAAGGCTAAATAAAGGAAATCATATAATATTTAAAAAATCCTATCAATAAGAAAGGAAGGCAATGGAAAAAAGCAAATAAAGGATAACAAAAAACATTATATGATTCCTTATTATTTCTTTTTTTTTTTTTTTAAGAAAGGACAGTGAGAGAGAGGGACAGAAACAGACAAAATCAATTTTTATTGAGTTTTTCACAAGGCCTATGTTGCTCTGAAACTTAGTTGTGTATGTGGGTGCTGGGGTTTGAACCCGTGTATTTGCGCAAGCCGGGCAAGCGCCGTAACCCCCGAGCCATCGCTCCAGCCCCTCCTCATTATTTCTTTAAAAGATAAACTGGTTTCTAAAGCAATGATAATGTTGTAGAGTTTATAACATTTGGAAAAAAAATATATGCAATCAATAGCACATCGGATAAGGGATAAGTTGAAGGAATTCTGCTGTTGAATTTTTATTGTATTTGGGAAATGAGAAGCAGGAATGGAGAAATGGGAACGATCAGGTGGGAAGTAAGAATGAATCAGAATTGTGAAGAGTCAGGTGTTCAGTGGAATGAAACTACCTCTAAACATCAGTAAGTAAAGGAAAATATATTAATTCTAAAGAAAGCACTACGTAAATCAAATTTTTTAAAAAGGGCTAAGAAGGGATGGAGCAGTGGCTCCACGGTTGGAGCACCTGCCTGGCATATGTGGGGACCCAGGTTTGAACCCCAGCACCACATATACAACTAGTTGTTGGAAAAACAAAGGCCACGCTAAAAATAATAAAGTTGATTCTCTCTTCTCTCTCTCTCACTCTCTTAAAAAAAGGGGGGACTAAGAAGCCAAGAAAGTAAACAGAACATTAAAAATATTCACTTAGTCCAAAGTAGTCAATAAAGGAACAACGAAAACATACAGGGAAAATTACAAAGGAATAAGATGATGAATAAGGTGACAGACGTAAGCACAACTGTACTAATAATAACACGAAAAGTAAACAGAGGAAACTACATGTAAATAGACTAAAATTAAATAAGGTCTTCAAAAACTATGCTCTGTATGCCACGCCTTGCCCGCTTACCTTGCAAATACAGTCATGAACCCTATACAAGGGTGGACCTCTAAGATCACAATGGAACTGAACTTCCCGCTGTCTAGTGATGACACAGACATGGTAACGCCGCACTGTAGTGTGTCTCAACAGTCATCCTGGTGCAGATACACTCACTGCACGCCAGAGGCACAAGTGTGGCTCACGCAGTTCCATATGGGGCCGAGTACCCGATGCTGACAGTGCCTGTGGTTGGTTTACGCATTTGTAACACTACACTTTTTTTTTTTTAAGAGAGAGGGACAGTGAGAGAGACAGAGAAAGAGAGAAACAACTTTATTTAGTTTTTCACATGGCCTTAGTTGCTCCAACACTCAGTTGTGTATGTGGTGCTGGGGTTTGAACCTGGGTCCCGTGCTTACCAGGCAAGCGCTGAAACCGCTGAGCCACCGCTCTAGCCCAACACTACACTTTTAATGGTTATTTTAGAGTGCCGATGATGAAAGAGCTTTAAGCAGGTCTGCCAGGGGGTATTCTAGAAGAAGACGTTGCAACCATAGCGGGTGACAGCCCTGGGTGTGCCCCTGCCCGTGAAGACCTTCCAGGGGAGGAAAGACGTAGACATGGAACACAGTGATATTAATGATCCAGATGTGGAGTAAGCCTCAGCTAGTGTGTGTGTTCAAGTCTTCGTTTTTAATTTTAAAAACAAGTTTCAAAAGTTAGAACAACAATAATAGCAAAAAACACTTAAACAGAAAAAGTTTATAAAATAAGAAAAATTGTACAGGTGTACAATTGTGTTTTCAGCTAAGCATTACAAAGAGGGTCAAAAAGTTTTGAAAGGGGTTGGGGATGTAGCTCGGTGGTAGAACACTTGCCTAGCATGCACGAGGCCCTGGGTTCAATCCCTGGCATCACATAAATGAAAAAAAAGTTTTGAAAGATTAAAAGGTCTACAAAATGTTATAGTAAGCCCAAGTTAACTTACTACCAAAGAAAGAAGAATTTTCAATGCTTAGTTTAGCTTAAATGTACAGTAGTACACAGTAATTTCCCAGGACTTCATACTGACTCTGCACCCACTCACTGTGGGTATAGCACCTTCTTGTCTTGCAGCTGCATTCATGGCAGGTGCTCAGTACAGAAGTACCGTGTTTTATCTTTTATACTTCATTCTTACTGAACCTCTGCTGTGTTCAGACAGATTTAAGTCACTAAGACCCGCCACTGAGTTGCAATTGACTGCAGTCTTCAGCACAGTGACAAGCTGGGCAGGTTTGCAGCCTCAGAGCTACAGGCTCCACCGCTCAGCCCAGGTGTGCCCTTGGCTACACCAACTTGGTATGTGTAATGCTCTCTGTGAAGTCCACACGGTGAAGAAATCACTTAATGGACCATTTCTCAGAATGCATCTGTGCCCTCAAGTGACCCACGGCTATTTGTTGAAAAATAGCCTTATCTTCATTTATATATTATCTGTGACCTGCTTTTGTGTCACAATGGTAGAGTTCAGCAGCTGTGACAAAGACTGAACAGCCGGCAAACTCTAAAACATTTACTCTCTCGCCCTTTACAGGAAAAGTTTGCCAACCCTTGAACACTGTAATTATGCAGCAGATTTTATGAGAATTATAAAGCCAGATACAATGTTGCAATACCTACAGAACACTCAATTCAAATGTAAAGAGGCAAATAAATTGAAAGTAGAAGGATATATAATGTAAGGCAGCATACAAAAACTGGTGGGCTCATGTTAACAGAGACAAACAGACCTCAGGACCAAGGAGTTGTCAAGACGAAAGAAAGATATTTCACAATAATAAAAATAACATAATAATGCAGAAGATTCGACAATCTTAACTATGCATGCACCTCACAAAAACAGTTCAAAATTCATGAAATGGAAAATGGTAGATTGAGAGGGAGAAAAAGCGAATCAACACTCAGTGTTGCAGACTTTTGATTACCCCTGCTCTCAGTAACTGATACGTTAACAGAAGACCACTGAGTTCTTTATATATTCTGGATATTAACTCCCAGAGGGAAGCTAGAGCAAAATAAGGAAAATGAGGTGGGGTGAAGCTCCCACGGAAACAGAGGGGCAATCAGTGGAGTAGAGGAAGGGGACTGAAGGGTTGGGAGGAGAGAAAAGGGAAGAATTATGAAACGACAAAATTTTGCCATTTATCTATATAAATATATCACAGTGAACTTCTCCTTTATGGATATCTATAGAACACCAGGAAGACCAGTAGAGCAGAGGAAGAGGGATGGGGAGGGAGGAAACGAGGAAGTCAGGAGTACTAGGGCTGAAATGCAGCAAATTATATTCCCACTATTCTGTGTCACTACAATGGACTAATAAAAACATTTTTAACAAAGAAAGCAAAAGTCAATTAAAATAATCTGAACACTACCCAATTGTCTTTACCTGACAATTATAGAAATCTCACAAATACAGTATACGTGTGCTGTTCACGAACAGAGAATATTTGCCATGAAAGAATATGCTAGCTACAAAATGAACCTGAATGTGCTTTCAAAGATTGAAATCTCACACAGTATGTTCACTTCACAAATTGGAGCTAAATTAAAGATCTATAATTATGTATGTAGAAAAAGCTCAGATAACTGGAAATTAAGTAATGCACTCCTAAATAATGCATGGGACAAAACAGAAACCACAAAATTAGAAAGTATTTCAAACTCCATAACATGAATGCCACCAAGAGATATCTATTAGTCACAACTAAAACCCTGATTAAGAGGGAGATTTATAGTTTAACTGTCTCAATTAAAAAATGAGACCTGTCTGAATTTAAAAAACTGAAATAGGAAGAATAAATTAATCCAAAGCAAAAAAAGACATTTAAAATCAAAACAGAAAACAAAAAAAAATAAAATAAAATATGCAAACAATAGAAAAAAAAACTTAAAAACACAAATTGGCTCTTTGAAAAGTTTCATAAAATTGATAAACGTCTCTCAAACTCATCAGGAAAAAAGAAACCAAAATGAACAAAATTTGTAACAAAATATAGATAATGCTAAAGATCATAATTTCTTAAAGGAGAAAAAGAATGTATAACAAACTTTATGCCAATTAATTCAATAACCTATGTGAAATGAACGTGTCCTGAATAACTCAACTCCCCAAAACTGAAGTAAGGGGAAACAAAAACTTGAATGCTATTCCTCCTTCCATTAAGGGATTTGAATATTGAAATAGAGAAGATAGAAAAAGAAGAGGAAAAATAAAAGGGGAATAACCAATCAGAAGCACAAAATAATAAAATTAGAAATTTCTAATATACTAGGAAAGACAATACATAAAAATAAACTGCAATATCCTTTAAAAATAGTTTCCAACTTCAAAAATATAATCAAATAAATCTATCAATAAGGCCTTCAAAACAGTCCAACTGAAAGGAGTACTGAATAGTAAAGGACGGGTCAGAAGACAAAACAGGGGCTGGAGCACTGACTCAGCAGTACAGCAGTTACCCGGCATGAGCAAGGACCTGGTTCAAACCCTAGCACCAGGTACACAACTAAGTGTAATAAAATCAAAAACCAGATGAAAAAATAAGTAAAACTGATTCTTTCTCTCCCTGAAAAAAAGAAAAAATTCTTACTTTTTTCAATACTTGATGTAACAAGAGAACAATAAAAATGTCAAAAAAATTTAACAAAGAAAATGTTAGCTAGATATAGAGCCCTGTACCAAATAAATGTGAAAATAAGCATATTCTTCTCAAGAATGCATTTACCAACCAACATTGACTAATCACTAGATTCTTTCACTGACTATTGCTCCAATCATGATAAAAACAAACTAGAAATCACTCGCAAAGACATCTAAACAATTAAGAAAACCCTTCAAAACTTTGTTTTTCCTTAGTTTTTTAAATTTTATCATTTAAAAAACTGATAAAATAATTGTATATATTGATTTGTGTACCATCACTTTAAAATGCATCCTGTGACCTGGGGTCTTCACACTGAATTTCTTCTTGGCAACTTATGAAAATGCACAGCATATGTGACAAATATTAAACATGATAATTATGTAAAGATGCAGAATGAATCTGAAACTTTTGATAAAGAAAAATAAAAATAAAATGCACTATAGTTTCAAGTATTCTCTAAAACAGACAATATACTAACATAGAAGATCATGTTAAATGGGAAATGATTTCAATAAACCGTATTTTTAGATTTCAAGACAGTAAAATTGAATGCTATATGTTATACATAACAAAAAATTAAATATGGAATTAGTGTTTATGTTATAAGAATTGATGGCTAACTTATATTTTTGCCTTGTAAATTAAGTGAGAATTCATGTTCAGGAATTTCAATTGTGAGAATTTTAAAACTAACTTTGGATCATTGAGGGGATAAAAATGATAGCAATATCCATCCATAATAAAATAAAATATCAAAATAAAAACACCTTTACAGTGATCAGAAAACTCCTTAGCCAAAATATTACCAATGTGGGGCAAACATTGCCAGGCCTGGTGACGCATGCCTGTAATCCTAGCAGCATGGGAGGCTGAGGCAGGAGGATCGCAAGTTCAAATCCACCCTCAGCAACATAGTGAGGCCATAGGCAACTTAGCAAGCAAGACTTTGTCTCAAAATTAAAAAAAATTAAAAATAAAAGGGTCTGGGGATGTGGGGGATGTGGTACAGTGCCTAAGCACCCCTAGCTTCAATGCTCAAAAAAGGGGGATGATAAATATATATCATGTGCTTCTAGATACGATACTCTAAATGAAATAAAATATGACCCATATAATATATTCCAGACAGGTATTCAAGGATTGAATCTAATTTTGAGGAAATATCAGAAACACACACACTAAAGACATAAAGACATTCTGTGAAAGAACTGCCCTATGTTATTTAAAAAGAAAATTCAATGAAAAAACTGACCTGTGTTATTTTTAAAAATCACTCTATAAAAGAATTGGCCTTTACTATTCAAAAAAAATGTCAATGATATAAAAAGACTACAAAGAACTAAAGGAGAGTGGAAAGACAGGAAAATTAAACATATAATGTGATTACAAATTGGTTATTGTTCCAGGAGGGGGGAAATGCTTTAAAAGACATTGTTGGGACAATTTATGGAATTGGAATTAGGATGGCAAATTAAATGGGTCCTATATCAATGTTAAATTTCCTGAATTTGATAATTCATTAGAGAAATGTAACTGAGTATTCTTGTTAAGAAATGTTCATTGAAGCAGTATGGAGTGAAAGGCCATCTTGTATGTAATCCACTCTAATAGTTCATGAAATAAAACACGTGTGAGGGTATGTGCGAGCCCATAAGGGGAATGATGAAGCCAGTGCAGCAACAAGTTTTTAAAATCTAATTAAAATTGAAATGGTTAAAAAAGTGAAAATAGGTAAAAGACTATGATGCATCCCTGTTTTTCATTTTGGGGGCGAATTTTCTGTGATTCTGAAATTATTTCCAAAATAAAACAGTCTTAAAGAATAAAAAGAAAGCTAAATAATTTAGTTTTCTTCAACATTTCTGCTTAACACATTTCAAGAAATGTGGGTGACACCTAGTGAATTAAAAAAAGGATTATGTGATAAAATATGAGACATTTGAATTCATAAAGTTTACACACAGAAAATCCAGCGCATGTCCTCCAACTGTAATTGAGTTCAGAAAAGTGTATATTCAAGTTAATTCAGAAATAGAAACAGTAATCCTAAGAAAGACAAGAATCTGACCTTAGTGGCACACAGACATAGCTTGAATACTGAGCAGTACTGTCCGGATTGCCCAATATTGACCATTCCTGTGGGCTTAATCCCTCTGAACTTTAGTAGCTTCTTCTAAACCTGGAAATAAACATGCCTAACACCACAGGACTGGCACCATCGTGAAGATCAAAAACAAAAAGACCCAATACACAGGACACACTGACTTCTTGGACTCCACATTATCATAGAGCAGTGACGCACAGACAGAAATAACATTAGTACCTTAAGCCTACATGTGTTAATTCTGTTCCTGACACAAGAAAGTAGTTGAAACACATGGAAAAAAACATAGAGAATAAATATAGGAAAGCTGAAATACATGAGAATACCTTCTTTGTTCCTCATTAAGATTTTTAATTTGGGGCTGGAGCGATGGCTCAGCATTTATGGCACTTGCCTGGCATGGGCAAGGACGCAGGTTCAAACCCCAGTACCACATATACAATGAAGTGTCGGAGCAATGAAAACCACAAGATAAACTAAATAAAATTGATTCTTTCTCTCACTGCACCTCTTTCTTAATATTTTTTTAATTTATAATATATGTTAATCCCTATTCAAAGATTTAATGGCATATCACAGTTTTCTCTATAGTATCACAAAGTGAAGATACAATTCATTTGGAAGAATAAGCAGGATAAATTACCTAAAAAGACAGGGGTTCAGATATGCTTACCTTATGAGCCGTTAAGTGATATTACATTAAAAATTACTAAATCTGGGGCTGGTGCAGTGGCTCAATGGTTACAGTGCTTACCTGTCATGAGCGAGTACACAGGTTCAAACTCCAGCACCCACATACACAACTAAGTGCTGGAGCAATGAAAACTGTGTGAAAAACTCAATAAAAATTGATTCTCTCTATCTCTGTCTGTCTGTCTCTCTCTCTCTCTCTCTCTCTCACTGTCCTTCTTTCTTTAAAAAAAAATTACTAAAGCTAGGGATGGAGTGGTAGCTCATGGTTACGGTGCTTGCCTGGCATGTGCAAGTGCATGAGTTCAAACCCCAGCACCACATACACAACAAAGTCTCAGAGCAATGAAAGCTGCATGAAAAACTAAATAAAAACTGTTTCTGTCTTTCTCTCTCTTTCTCACTGTCCCTCTCTCTAAAAAAATTACTAAAGCCATAAAGTGTTCAACACAAATAGACTAGAACATATAGTCAAAAATGAATCAAACTATCATAAAACCTTAACAAATGCCAAATTAGAGCAAACCAAGAATGGATGAAAAAATGCCTACTAAATAACTATTAATGAAAATATTAACATGGAAAATTATATAAATGTATAATTCACAATTTTAAGGCTATGTTTCAAAAGTATCAAATAATTTAAAACATGCTTAATATGAAAAACAGAAAATTTTAACGTCATCTGAGAATGAAAGAACAACTTTTGACCATTAAGGAAATACAGGACAAGCATTAGGCATAAGAGAGATCCATTGAGTACATTTTGAAACTGCATATTAAAATGTAATGCAATAAATTCAAAACTAGGACAAACAGAATGCCAATACATCTGTCAATAAATTGATCTTGCAAAGTATTTAAGATATATGTAACTTATCAAAGGCCATAAAGCAGGTAAAACTAAGATCGAGATACTGAAAAACACAGAAATCTCCTCACAGGCTGTAAATCACCTGTACCGCAGCATTATAATAGAAAGCAGTCAGAAATAAGGCAACTGCCCAACGAAAGGGGAATGAGTAAATAACCTATCATCCATCAAATTGATGTACGGAAAAAATATAGAAATATACACATATAGGGCTGGAGCAGTGACTCAGCAGTTATGGCACTTGCCCAGCATGAACAAGTACACAGGTTCAAACTCAAGCACCACGTACACAACTAAGTGTCAGAGCAATGAAAGCCATGTGAAAAACTCAATAAAAATTGATTCTGTCTCTCTCACTGTCCTCCTCTCTTTAGAAAAAAATAAAATACACACACACACACACACACACACAAATACACTAGAGATTGAACTCAGGAACACCTTACCCCTGAGCTCCATTTCCAGTCCTTTTTATTGTTTTATTGTGAGACAGAGTCATTAAGTTGCTCATGGCCTCACTAAGATGTTAAGGCTGGCCTCAAACTTATAATACTCCTACCTCAGCTTCCCAATTCTCTGGGATTACAGGTGTGTGCCACGAAGCCTGGTAATATATTGTTTTTGTTTTTAAATAACAAGGGTTAGTAAGTAGGCCTCTTACTCTAAACTTAGTGATGATACCCACCACCAACTCTCACTTATAGTTTACCATGATCAAAGTATATTTTGGGGATACCTAAATAAACATATCATAAAGAGTACTTCCTTACAGAGTACTTTATTCTTCTATCTCTTCCTTGCTTCAGATTTTCCCATTCTTGCTTTTATTTCTATTCAATTCTTTTTCCTTATTTCTTCAAAATAATTTTTGTTCTACATAAAATTATGTGTTTTGTTTCTTTCTACAAGCCTTGTCTACTCTGCTCCAGTTCCAGAATGAATCCTGTCCCTCCTCATTACTAGTCTTATCCATCTCACAGTATTGTGATCATATTGAGAGAGAGCATGGGTTCTCACATAGAAGTCACTTTGCAAGCCACAAAGGATCATTTCCTCTGGCTGTGTTAATGGGAGCAGTCAGTCACAAGCTCCTGCCCAGACTGGAAGGAAGGAAACAGACCCCTTCTTCAATGGGAAGCATGTTAGTCATATGAGGAAAGCATGTGGGATGGAATCTATATCGTAGAGTAGCCTAAATAAATAAAAACAAGCTGCCAGTGACCTTGGACAAAGGAATGACATACAATCACAATCTCACAGTTGACATTACAGTAAGAGGCACAGCTAATGCTTTCAGAAATATTACAAATGAGTCTTTTCTTCCTGATTATTGTTAAGAGCTTCAGCTTTGGAGTCAGCCATACTTAAGCAAGTTGGAACGAATGACTTAACACATGAAGTGGGGATGGTAATACCTACCTTATAAGGTCACTGGAGAATTCGGTAAAAGAGTGCCTTTAAAGTATATTAAAGTACTTAGCACACTGCCCGCCATGTAGAAAGGGCATGCTTTCATTATTATAAATATTCACTGAGATCTTTTTTTTTAATAAGGAACATTGGGAAAGTACAAAAGTATACAGAGAAGAAAATTAGTCACTTAATAATTGCACCGCTCAGGACAAATGAAACTCATTGTAAAGCCACCTCGACAGAGCACAATAAGAGTCCTGTTTTTCAAAAGAAATATTCAACTCAGTGGGAAATTGACCAGAAAAGATGAAAACACTATGGTGCACCACTTGCCAAGGGCCACTGCTCTGTTGGACAGGCGTAGGGCAGGGGAGGCAGGGAGGCTCACACTCTGGGTGACAGCTAGGGTTGGGTGAAGCCTAAAGGAAGAGATTCCACCAAGGAGGTGGCACATAAGCCGAGCCCAAAGCTCCAGCAGGCAACAGATGACCTGCCAGCGATGACAGTGGTCTGAGAACAGGTGGTACCAGAGAAGCAGGGAAACAGCAAAAGCTGAGGCTGCACACATGAGGGGTACTGGGAAGATGGGGCTGATCGGATTGGAAACGAAGGCTGGGTAACCATTAGATCCAATGACAAACGCAGTCTCGTTAAGGAATTCAAACTTTATCCTTATAGGCATTGGGACACTTCAGAAGGTTCGGGGGTGTGAAGGGTTATGACCAATACTATTTTCTTTGGACCTTTTAATTTAATGTGAAACACATGGGAGAAACTTGCGGGGGGCAGGGGAACAGGCAAAATGCAAAATATTATCAGAGAACTTAGGAAAATTCTTTCACAATCAGAGTCAGTGGTGAATACAGCACACAAAAGAACTAAGCACAAATGTTGCAGGAAGAGTCAAGGATTCTGCGGCCACACAGCTACAGCTGTAAAAACCACAGGATGCTGGGAAGTACTGAGAAGGAATACGAGGGTCGGCAGGTACCTTATAATCAGAACATCTGAGGTCATTTCATTCATTAATGTTAAAGGTGAGATATAAAAATGGTATAAGTGCATTAAGAATAAAAGCCAGAAGGTTTTGTCTGTCTTAAGAAAGAGCAAAAAGGTGGCTCAGCGGTTACGGCGCTTGCCTGGCATGAGTGAGGATGCAGGTTCAAACCCCCGTACCAGGTACACAATAACACAATAAAGTGTCTGAGCAATGAAAGCCACATGAAAAGCTAAATAAAATTCTCTCTCTGAAAAAAAAAGAAAGAAAACGGAATGAGTCAAAAAAAAAAAGCCTGATAACGACCTCAAATATGGAGAAAGAATATTAGCGAGGAAGATGCTGATCAATTGGATCCTACAATAAATCTGTGAAGTATTGTACAATGTAAAATGAGCTACAGCGCCAACAATATGCTTTTTCCCAGGGAATAATAAAGCATCTCTAACACATACCTTTTTCCCTATTTTTCATCCCAATTTCCATGATGTACTTTACAAAGAACTTGAAGCACTTCCTTGAAGCTCTGGTCAAGACACTTCTAATTCCAAGTCGTGTGCGTTCGTTGCTGTTGTTGGGGTTTGTTTGTTTGGTTTGGTTTTTGCTTTCTGGTGCCGGCAATTGAACCCAGGACACTTGACCACTGAGCCACATTCCCAGTCCTTCTATTTTTTATTTTGAGGCAGGGTCTAAGTTGCTTAGGGACTAAGTTGCTGAGGCTGGCCTTGAACTTGCAATCCTCCTGCCTCAGCCTCCTGAGTTGCTGGGATTATAGGCATGCACCACCACGCCCAGCTATGTTCTGTAATTCTTTATCTTCTTCTATCCAGTTAGGTTTTCTTCTAAACTAATGGGTTCTGCCTTAAGTGGTAGAGCTAGGAGGAAAGAGACCTTCCCTGAAGTCTATAGAATATACTAATCAATCACTAGCAATCAATGGTGTAATAGACATATTCTCCTCACGTACTCTTATTTGACTTGGTTTTTTAAATCTTTAAGTAATATCATTCAGGCATATGGAAGAAAAAACTCCTACAAAACTTTCCCTGCGGTGTGCAATATTAGGAGCAGTGTCCAAAAGGGATAATTAATTAGAAACTTGCAGTCTGGATTAGACACTGCTTAGCTGCACATACTGTGTTTCCCCTGTCTCTGTGTGAGTACTTTCCCATGAATTTTGAAGTTATTTTCCTCTCCCCAAAGTATATCCTGCATCTACTTAAAAACAAATTAGTTTTCAACAACTTAGCATTTTAAGATGTGGAATTCTATTTACTCCCCTCAGGGGTCCTGCGTGATCATATATAAGGCCAGCACACAGACTCCACAAGTCTGGAATCATCTAAGTTGTTGCTTCTCGTTATCCCTGTATCAGGAAGTAGACATTTTCAGAGTGCAGATGGAACTCAGCCACAGAAGGTAAAGATCAGGGAATCACATCACAAGCAGCTTAAAAAGAAAATTAAATTGTTCCAGATAGAGAGCAGAGATTTAGGAGGCTAAAGTGACCTGGCAGACAGGGAAATACAGGCCAGAGAAATGACATTCTGATCTAGGAGGAGGCTGTCCTGGTCACCGTCTTCTGAAGATGAGCTTTAAATCTCATGTGGACAGAGTTGGCGTGGCCCATGCATGCTCAGATTCCCATATACTGGTCCTTTTCAGCACCAAATTCTGTAGACTCAAGAGTCACAGCCTGAATCTCTACCCAGGCCCCTGTCCCTGAAGCTGGGAACTATCCGTCTTTTATGTGTCAGAATGAACACCCTGCTGGTTGCTGGAGGAGAATACAGAGGCTTTGTCCTTTCTTAGTTTTACTATTTGATTTTGAGCAACCAGCTGGGGAAATTCTAGACTTAATGAGCTCTTTTGTCCTTGGAAGAGTCACAGAATGAAGCTGTCAGGAGCCAAGAGTTGTATGGGATTCTTACAGATCCTCCATAATTCTTCAGATAACAAACATCACGTTATCAGTAACCAAGTGCCCAACACCTGGGATTCTACCTTGTATAAATTTTCCAACAAAAGAAGACCAGATGTGCCTCCTTTACTGGCCACGTTTCCCTGCACATTCTGACATTCTGAAGGGTCTTTGAAAAAAATCAGATTTTCCTTTTTAAAAACAAAGGAAGGAACAACATGTATTAACAGGTAGTTGCTAGAATTTGGTGACCCAAGAAGCGCTTCCTAAGTACTTCCTCTGAGCCAGGCACTGAGCAAGGATCTACAGATATCATTCAGAAAAGTATAAATAATTCCTGTCTCAGCCTACCTGTGAGAAAACAGCTCTGTGTAGAGGAGAACTCTAAGCCTCAAGATGTGCAGTAAAGTCCTTGACAGATCTGGAAACGTCTAAATTAGGACTTTTTAGTAAGAATAAACATTTTACTGAGATGCAATGGTTAAAAAACACTTAAGGCCAAAGTTTTATAAGAACATACTTACAAAGATCAGATTTGTCCTTATACCAACTGGTTGTAGCTGGTCCCAGTAAAGTGACATCAATTTACTTCCAAAGTCTTACTTTTCTCAAGGTTAAATTCCTAGCTGTACATGGGTAGGGTGCTCAACACTAATGACATCATATGTCTTTGACATTCTTGTTATCATAAAATTACTTAAGCATACCTAACCTCACTTGGTGGCCAGCTTGAGATTATTGAGTCGCACATGCGTTAGCATTTTATAATGAAACCTAAATTGATTTGTCGTCACCATGGTAATTCTCATCTTCTCACTGGCAGTCCAGCCGGTACAAGGAAGACCAGGTCAGCCTAAAAGAATCTTTCAAAACCAATTTGCATATTGATCCCCCTCTCTTTCCATCTCTTTTTGCCCAGATTCAAGACTCTGACTTGGGGACACTTGAGACTCTATGTCTTTCAGGCGGGAAACTTCAGATCTTTCACAAATGTGTTTTCGGGATGAATTTCTACTGTTGAAACCTCATGATTGTACAAGAGGCTTCTCAAAGACCAAATGAAGCATATTTTAATAAATTATTTCCCCTTTGATGGATAAATGCGGAACTTTATGTCAGTGTGTTTATGAGAAAGAAAATATTTAAGAACTCTATAAACATCATTTTCTGTTTGTGAAAATTGCTCCAAGAAAAATAAGATGCTTATCACATGCAATTTTACTGAAAAATTCAGAAGAGAGCTTGTTACCACCTTCCTGAATCCCCAAGTACCATTCCCCTTTTACTTCTTTCATTTCCTTCCTTCTTTCACAAAAGCTCAATCCAAGTCTTCATGATTCCTCAGAAAGCCACACCAGACATTATCTTGGTGACTGATTTCCACTTTCAGGAAAAGAAAAATCAGAAGAATAGCAATACCGAGTAAGGTCATTTTTAATGGCAAATGTGCCAATTGTGCTGGTTTCCAAACTAGTGGATCTGGAATGAAAGGGAATGTGATTTTTTCATTCAAAGTTTCCCTTTATACCTTTAATAATTTCCCTGCATTTCTTCTTTAGTCAAAACTATCTCCAAACCATTGTTAACTAGGGATCTCTTTTGCATTCAATTTATCAAGTAAATGAGATATGCTATTCTCTAAGACATCTTTTCCTAATAAGCTGCTTTATTTGGTCTGATGCTATGGTGACTCCAAGTGTGACAGGCAGTGAAAATAATTGCTTGAAACCCAAGCACTGCATGCATATGATGTGAACTGGCTGAAAGCCTCTTCTCCCTTTTCTACTTTCTTCTCTTGGTACCGGGCTGAACCTAGGGTGCTTAAGCACTGAGCCATATTCCCAGCCATTTTTATTTTTTATTTTGAGAGAAGGTCTCGCTAAGTTGCTTAAGGCCTTGCTGAGTTGCTGAGACTGGCTTCCACAACGACATGGACATGGTGTGTTGCCTTCTTTTCAGGTATACTATACCCAGACTTAAAAAGATTTGTAGTAGCATTTCAAATAGAGGTCTATGTTACTGTCATGGTTTGGATGAAATGTGACCCCCGAAAGCTCAATATATGAGACAATACAAAAAGGCTGAGAGGCAAAATGATTGGGTTGAGAGCCTTAACCCAATCAGTGAATTAATCCTCTGGTAGGGATTAACTGGGTGGTAACTGTAGGCTGGCAGGGGAGGCTGGAGGAGGGGGTCATTGGGGGCGTGCCTTTAGAGTATGTATTTTGTATCTGGTAAAGGGAGTCTGTGTCTGTCTCTCTCTCCTTCCCAATGATCATCATGTGAGCTGCTGCCCTCTGCCACATTCTTCCACCATGATGTTCAGCCTTACCTCCAGTCCCAAGGAATGGAGCCGGCTGCCTACGGACTGAGACCTCTGAAATCACGAGCCCTCAAATAAACTTTTCCATCTAAAATTGTTCTTGTCAGGTCCTTCACTTACAGCAGCAAAAAAGCCGACTATAACAGAAATTGGCACTGAGAAGTAAGGTTGTTGCTGTGACTGACCTGGCTACGTGGTTTAAAAACTTTTGGAGCTTTTCGTAATTTCCGGGAGGAATTTTGAGCTGTGCAGCAGCGCAAGTTGGAAATGCTTTAGATTGCTGTAAGTGGAGCTTAATGGGCAGTTCTGGTGGGAGCTCAGAAGACCAGAATGCGGATAGAACTGTGCACAACAAAGACAGGGCTCATGAGTGTTCAGAGGAAAAGCAGGACTCTCGGAAATTGGACTGAAGGCTGTTTGCATTACACTCTGGCTAAGAGGGTGTCTGCATTTTGCCCATGTCCTAAGATTTTCTGCAAAACTGATTTTAAGAGGGATAGACTTCTTAATCTGGTGGAAGAAATTTCTAAGTCCCATAGTATTCAGGCAGAAGCATGGATATTGCTGGCATCTTTAACCAAATTTCTTGTTCTAATGAGCAGAAAGATTTTGAAAAACAGACTTGAAAGATAGGTGTAAAACTGAGGCTTAGGAAGAAGGAGTTGTTAAAGATCTTACCACCACTAAAGACATTGCCTAGAGACAGTGAAAGAGATGTCTTGAGGGCATCTCAGGAATTGGCAAGACCAAACCCATCTCAGGCTCGAGGGAGTAAAGGTAAACATTCGTTTGAGAAGAGACCAGTGGGGAACTCTGCTTGCACAGGGTGCTCTAGGAAGTTGTTTCACAATGCTCAGTCACCTGGGCATTGACAGGCTCTTGTAGCCATGGAACCTGGAGGCGTGGCTACTGCTCAAGATGGTAGCAGACTTTGGCAGCAACTGCACGGTGCTGGTTCTGCAGAATTGCAGGATGCTGGTGGCTTCCACTGAGATCTCAAAGAAAGGCCTAGGAGACCGGGCAAAGTGCTGCAGAGTCAGGGTTCCTGCCGGCAGCCCCTGAGAGAGTGATGGGTGAACATGTGAGAGGAATCCGAAGCTGCAATGAAGACCCCTGACATAAAGAAATGCTAGTACCCTGGAACTACCACCGAGGAAAGCTGCAGGAGTCCAGCAGAGACAAAGCAAATGAGAGGCCCTGTGGACTGCAGCCACCAGGGCAATAGGGGCAGAGCTCACAAGCCTTTTGTAGAGAACATAATGATGCCATGTGCTCCAGATGCTGGATATGGAACTACAAGACTTGTTTGCCCAGCTAGATTTCCATCTTGCTTTGGTCCCATCCCTTCTTTTATGCCCCTATTTTTCTGAATGGAAATGTTTACTATGTGCCTTTATATATCGGACATATGGAAATTGATTTGTTTTTTTATAGGAGCGCACGCTGAGAGTTTGCCTTAAATTTTGATGGAGACTTTGGACTTGAATTTTTGGGCAATCTTGGAACTGTTGAGGCTATCGGAGCTCTTAAAAATGGAAAATGTGTTTTGCATTGTGAGATTATCATGAGCTTTTGGGGGCCAGGAGTGGAATGTCACAGTCTGGATGAAAGGTGCCCCCCAAAAGCTCAATATGTGAGCAATGCAAAAAGACTAAGAGGTGAAATGACTGGGTTATGAGCACCTTAACCCAATCAGTGAATTAATCCTGATAGGGATTAACTGAGTGGTAACTGTAGGCTGGTAGGGTGTGGCTGGAGGAAGTGGGTCTTTGGGGGCATGGCTTTAGGGTATATATTTTGTATCTGGTGAAGGAAATCTCTCTCTCTCTCCTTCCCAATCATCATCATGTGGCTGCTTCCCTTTACCACTCTTCCGTTTATGATATTCAGCCTCACCTCTAGCCCCAAGGAATGGAGCCAGCCTTCTATGAACTGAAATCTCCGAAACTGTGAGCCTCTAAAAAAATCTTTTTCCTCCTAAAATTGTTCTTGTCAGGTCTTTCAGTCACAGCAACATAAAAGCCAACTAAATGTATCCTTTCATAAAACAAAAATTAAAACTCTATTGTAATCTCAGAGTATGGGAGGTGGGGTCTTGTACTGTTTGCCAGATTCTTTTCAGAATATATGTGTATATAAAAAACCTAGAGATTAGGAGAGATAGTAAAATGGCTAGGTAGACAGGACAGTGGGCCCCATTCAACCACACCTAGAACCAGCAGAGAGAGAGATTAACAAGCATGCCCAGGACCTTCAAATGCAAAAGACCATGAGGCTCATCTGGGGTGGACACAGACGGGAACTAGGAAAGATTTGTTACCTGTTTTAAATAAATTTTAACCCATGATTTTGGTGCTTAATTTCAGTGCCTATTTTATGTAGTGTTTAACCAATGATGTTGGTGCTTTTCTCAATGCCTGCTTTACATGAATCTTAATCAAAGCTCATCCCCAAAATCAATATAAACCCTGGCCTACACATAATATGGTGTCCTGCTTCCAGGTAACCCTGCGCCTTGCAGAGACTCTGCCCTCCTTCCTTAAACAAATCCTACTCCTTTTATTCTTCCCTTCTGTGGTTGTCCATGGATTTTATTCTTCGAATTCACGAGGCAAGAACACAGAAGAAGACTGACATCAAATTTCTGGGGTGAATTTCCACACCAAGAGATGCACTGCTCAACAGGAGCGGGGAGAAACCTAGCTCTTAGCTGCGGAGCTGCAAACGCTATTTCAGCTGCAGAAACCTGCAGCCAGCCCAAATTCCCAGTTTTAACTGGCAATAGCTGTAAACACTAAAAACAGGCTATTTGGCTGCAGAGATCTGCAGTGAGCCCAGACTCCATTCGCCAATGGGAGCAGAGAATCCAGCCTCATCTCAATACCCTCACATCACTAGGGCTATGATTTTATAACTCATTTCTACTTTGATAAATTAAATATGAGCTTTGGAGAATAGATATCAAATAAAATTTGTTAATGACATTCATACAGCTAAACACTGACCCATAAGCTTTTGTACATTTACCTTAGAACTGAAGTAATCCAGTCTTTCTAGCACTGGACTGACACATGCAGAAAAAAAGTGAAAAATATCTTGCAGGAGCATGACACATGAGAATTTATAATTACAAACGGCTGCGTTATATGCCTACCTTAGACTGCACCTGCCTTGAAAGGTGCAAAGATTAAATTTAACAAAGCAAGTAAGTTTTTCACATATACTTAAGTCACAACATATGGAATCTCTCGTTCCGACTACTGATCATTTTCTGTAGATCGCATACACTTCTTAAGTATCCTCATAAATCTGTCAGTCTTTTCTGCAAGTTACCATTAAAATTTTCTTTCTGAAGGGCACTAATTTATAGTTCATGAACTCCTCAGATGATATTCTATATCTACACGAACCTGTTTCCAAAACTGTAGTTTTCAATTAGAAATAATATCACAGTGACTTTGTATGAACTTTCTCAAAACCCTTTTTTTTAATTTTTTGCTTCTTTATCTGGCTCACTAAAAAGTATATTTCCTCTCCCAGACACTTTTCTCTGTCAGTGATCTCAATTAGCCCTATTTTTCCATTATTTCCAACTGCAAAGCTTTAATTATAACTCCTTTTAAAAGACTTATTGGAAGACTGTCAAATTGAAGGAAAGAATTTAAAAATAAAAGAGCTTTGTTTCTGGGAGCTGAAGGTCTGCCCTTTTGGGCAATGATGGAACATTTCTACATAGAGCCAGCAATCAGTATAGGATTATTTTTAAAAGTAGGCTTTAATTGATTTTCTTTAGAGAGAAATAAAATGTAAACATGTGGTCAGCAGAGGAGTTTATCCTGTTAACTTTGCCCTGTAAATGTTCGCTTGATCTTCTGCAACAACCTACAACTTGCAGCATCTCAACTATTTTGAGAACATTTTCAGCAGCCTAATAACACTGTATACGAAATGTTTTTGAGCTTTAGGAGCGTAATGCATGATGATAGCTGCTCACCCAGAAATTATTCCCCCACAACCACCTTCTTCATTGCACTCAGAATTCCAACTCCAACTTTCTTCAGGTTTTGCTCATTAAAACTCTAATTTTTATCAGATACTGAAACCCCTACCATCTTCAGGGAAGGGCATTCCCGCCACCAGCCCTCCACCCTGAGGGTGAGTTGCCACAAGTCTATTTTCTCTTGCCAGTTGTTGTGTTGTGGTATGTGTTATATAGTTCAGGTGAATAAGACAAGAGAAGAAATCCAACCAGAGGATTCAAAGAAAAAGATGACAAGAGAGCTCCTCTTCTGCTCCAAGATGGTATCACATCTTCATGATTTAAAACTGGAATTTCAAAGAAACTTCCTTCCAGTGGAAGTGCAGAAAGCCCATAAATATATGAGAAAATCCTCTACATCATTAGTTTTTAAGGCTGAGGACCGAACTTGGGGCCTTGTGCATGCTAGGCAAGCGCTCTGCCACTGAGCTAAATCCCCAACCCCGCTACATCATTAGTTATAAAGGAAATGTAAATCAAAACTTCAATGAGATACCACCTCACTCCTGTTAGAGTAGCAAAAATGAAAAATTCTAACAATAACAGATGCTGGAGGGGCTGTGGGAAAAGAGGAACACTGTTACACTGCTAGTGGGACTACAAACTGGTTCAGCCACTATGGAAAGCAGTGTGGAGAATCTTCAAAAAATTAAGGATGGAACCACCTTATGACCCAGCTATCCCACTTCTGGGTATTTTCCCAAAAGAGTTAGAATCAGCATATTATAGTGATGTGGCTTCATCAGTGTTTATAGCAGCTCAATTTACTATAGCTAGATTATGGAACCAACCCAGATGCCCCTCACTCGACGAGTGGATACAAAACCTTTGGTACTTATGTACAATACTCGGCCATTAGAGAAGACGATATTATGGCTCTTGCAGCCAAATGGATAGAGATGGAAAGAATTATGCTAAGTATCCCAATCTCAGAGACTCAAGGGCCAAATGGTATCTCTCATCTGTGGAAGCAAGAATATATGGGGAAGCAATATGTTAGATGGCTAAGCTAACAATAACTTCAAATTGTATGATTCTCAACACAATAGGGGAAAGGCTCCCTAGGTTTCTAGGAGGTGTAGAGAGGGGGATGGGGAGGGGAGAGGGTGTAGGAAGAACTCCTAGGAGACTGGAGAGTGGGCATATGGGGGAACCATCTCAGAAACAGATGTCATTCCTCCACAAGATACCCACTTAACACAGGAGTTCTTCTGGGGGAACAGCAACAGGGGAAACCCAAGCTGGGCATCCATGATTTGGCATTAGCCCTGGATAACTAAGTATATATATACATTGACTATTGATGGGTTGATGTTTCCCCCTCAATTGTATCTCTATTTCCATCAAATAAAAAAAAATTTAAAAAAAAACCTGCAGTTGCAACTCTGGACCATGAAGAAAGTGAGCCAGGGAGGGCCAGACAGGAAACATGAAAAAGCGGGACAACAGGATTCTGTTGACATTAAAAACCTGCTCAGTTAACTAACCTTGGCACTGCCCTACCTCCAGGGTTCTTGCTGTGTAAGATAACAGATCTCCTCGTTATTTAAGACATCTTAAATGGGATTCCTGAAAATTTCAGCCAAAGTCATCCCAGCTAAGCTACAGCAAGATGGCTAAATTTCCTGATAAGAATGGAGTCCTCTTCCCTACCTTACATCCCAAGACCTGTTCCCTCTCAGCTTCCCACTCCATAGGCATGCACTATTGGAATTTAAAAGGGGTGATTCAAAGCACTAGGCAACTAATGCATGCGTGAAATATGAAGGGGAGAGAGCTACACACAAGAGACTCCAGAGAGAAGTGGTAGCAAAGGACAGCCCTGAACCTATAGCTTTTGTTAAATTTGTCATTCTGGAAAGTCTTCTCAGAGTTAATGAATTCTTAAGTTTTTCTCTGAACGAGGCACATGAGATTGAAAACATGGGTAGTGAAGAATGATGGCCAGAAATGGTCAACATGAGATATAATAAGCATAAATGTAAAGTCATAGATTTACATCCTAAGAAACAAAGTGTACAAATTTAGGAATGATCTAACAATGAATCCTAGTGATTTTAACTGTTCCCAAATTTGGTGCATAAGGAATAGTGTTATATGGCTCCCATAAACATTACGCTATCTTGCCTTCATTGAGTAGATTGTTTTTACAATAGTTTTAGGTCCTCAGCAAACTGAGTAAAAAGTACAGAAAGTCTTCACAGACTCTCCCCTACCAGCACACATACTCACAACCTCCCCCAATATCAACAGCCCAACCTCCCACAAGATCAGTGGTATGTACGTTGACACATGATCACCCAAAGTCCATAGTGAAAATTAAGGCTCTCTTGACATTGTACATTATATGGATTTTGACAAATGTATACTGATATGTGTCCAACATTGCAAAATAGTTTCACTGCCTTAATGGTCCTCTGTGCCCTGTCTATTCAACACTCTCCCCCATAATCTCTGATCTTTGAGTTGTCTCCATGGTTTTGCTTTTAACTAGAATGTCATAGTTGTAATACACAGCATGTATACTCTTAAGATTGACTTTTCACTTAGTAATATGCATTTAAGATTACTCCATGTCTTCCCCTAACTTGATAGCTTATTCATTTTTAGCAATGTTATGGTTTGGATATGAGGTGTTCCCCAAAAGTTCCTATGAAAATACGGAATATTCAGAGGTACAACAATTAGATTATAAGAGCTATAACTTAGTCAGTTCATCCTAGTTTAAATAAACTAACTGGATGGTCACTAAAGGCAGGTAGAAAGTGGCTGGAGGAGGTAGGTCACTGGAGAAGTGCCCTGGAATGGTGCATCTTCCCTACAGTGCTTTCTCTCTCTCCATCTCTGTCTCTGTCTCTCTCTCTCTCTCTCACATGCACTCTGTCTCTCTTCTCTCCACTTCCTGTCTTCAGTGGGGTGAGCAGCGTTCTTCTGCCATACCCTTCAATAATGATGTTCTCCCTCTCTCAGGCCCAGAACAATGGACTTGGCTGACCATGGACTGAACCTCTGAAACCATGAGCCCAAAATAAGCTTTTCCTCCTCTAAGTTGTTCTTGCTGGGTATTTTGGTCACAACAACATAAAGTTGACTAATGTAAGAACAAAAAAATTTCCTTTGTCTGAATTTACCACCATTCACTTATCCCCTCACCTATCAAATGATATTTTATTTGCTTCCAAGTTGTGGCAATTACAAATAAATCTATTTATGTGAATGCTCACCCATGTGCAGGTTTTCTTGTGGAGATTTTGTATATATAAAAGTTGTACAACTACTGGATCCAATGGTAAGAATATGCTTAGCTTTAAAACAAACCATTAAATTGGCTTCTAAAATATTTTTACTCTTTTACATTCCCACTAGCAATTAATAAGTTCCTTCTGTTTCTGCAGAACTTTTTAAAAATTCCAATATCTAGGACCAAATCCAGACCTAGTAACTCAGAATACTTTGAAATCAGACCTGGCTTTGTGCATTTTATAAAAATCCCAGAGGCAACAGCCAATGTCACTGGACTAGATTCTAGATCAAGCAAGATCAGATGAACTTGCCTCGGAATAGATATTAGCAGAGGGATATCATTTCATTCTGTGAACCAGAGTTTCAAAAAGATGTTTAAAAATTCAAATGCAACCAAGTAAAGCCAATTGGAAGGGCAGGGATTCTTGTACTCAAGTCACATGATAAGAAAATGAAAGATAAGGCAAATTTGGGCTACAAGTGAAAGGTCTTAGGAGGCTGCCATGAGCCTATGTTGGATACCTGAAGTTGGTCATGTGCAAGAGGTGTTGACATTTGTCAGCTCTGAAATAAAGGATTAAGGAACTACTGAAAGGAAGTGTCAAAACAACAGACCTCAGATCCACATCTAAAAATCTTAAGCCATTAAATGTTCATTAATGGAAGTGTCTGTGTTTGAAAAATAATAAAGTGTCTCATAGTTGAAAAGACCACAGATTCCAGAGGACAGTATGAAATACAATCAGAAAGGCTGTAATGGAAACACTTGTTCTCATCTGGGGGTGGACCAGAATGCCTCTGTGGTTACCTTCAACTGAGTAATGCTCTGAGCAATTATATCACATAGAGATCAGAGAAGCACAACAAAGAGGCAACCTTGGAATTCCCCTGTTCATCGTGTGCATAACAATTGCTAATACTTAGTGATCAATGGCCTTTCATGCATGTTATCCTTAATTCTTATAGCAACCAAGAAACATCACACTGATCTTCGCTTTTTGTTGGTGAGGAAACCAAGTTTTTAAGAAGTTGGCATGACTTATTTTTAGCATTTATTTAGTGAAACAGCACAGGAACCCACGTCTTGCCAAAGCCTAACCTGCAGTGACATCTCAAAGACAATCTAAAAAATAAACACTAGCCCCTCTATTTTGTATTCAAAAACTTTTGATCTACCACCAACATAAATTTCGAACTTAGTTTTCATGATTAATCCTCAACTCACTTTAGAATCCAATTTAACTGAACTATTATTTCTTTCCAAGCCTAAAGAATTCTTGAAATAGGTTTTACCTTAAGCTGTTTCTTCTTCTGACTTAAACACAATTCTTCTTCTCTCAACATCTTCCTAACCACAAACTTAGCTCCACAACCACTCCACACACTTCTTCCTCAAATTCCTGATGACCTCAACTCAACATGAATTCATCTTGAGAAGTCCTAGTGCATTTTATGCTAGCTCTCTTGTAATACTTCATGTTCTCTTCTTTGCGCGCATTATACGCATGTTTTTCCTGGTAACAATTTTTACATGTATTCCATTTCTCATCCCAACTCTCCACAAAGGTGATGATAGTATTACAAATGTGGCAGATGGCCAATAAACTTTAATTAAATAAATTAATGAGGGAAAAATCCTTCAGCTGCAAAGAGGCTAAACGATTTGTCCAGGGCCACAAAGGCAATTTCTATGTCAACCAGAATCTGCCTTAGATCTTTTACAGAGCCCTTCTTTTTTATGTTGTTTTAAACTATATCATGAACAGTTCTGATACACAATTAGATAATAAGAAATGAACACAAAAAGAACTTGTGAACTGTTGAAATAGCTCTCCTAGGAGCAGAAAACAAAAGTTAGGGTTGGGGTAAAAGTGTTTATGAATCCACTGTCTTTTCTGGGAAAAGAAAACTGAAAATCTATTTGCTATCATATTTCTGAGTAATGCTTAGCCTCAGATAATTAAAGACAAGCTCAAGTACCTCAAATTACCTCAAACTAAAATCTGTCAGTGAGTTTCTAAATATACAACTGCCATAGTCCACAAATACACAGAAACGTATATTTCTAATTAAGTAGATAGTATTGTGGAGTCTAGAACATATTCCCTGAACTAATAAATCTGGATAACGCTGTTCTTATTCCATCATGTTAAAAAAAAAACAGCAATAAATCATTTTAACAGCTTCTCTGCCATGTCCTACATGGAGAAGACAAAGAAAAAGTGTTTTAACTAACAAAAGTGATCCAAGGAGAAGGTAAAAATCAGAGAACTTGGTAAAAAAAAAAAATAGCAAAAATACATAAATGGTGAAAGATTATTGTTTTACATAATCTGGCAATTTACACAAATGACCATGCATACACTTGAAGTTCATGTTGACATTTACAAAAGGCTTCACAGCCAATTCTAGGGATGAAATCAATTATGCTGAAGAGCCAAGATACTCTGAAGGAGCAATAAATTATACTGACAAGACTTGTAATGTTTGACTCAAAAAGGGGGGGGGGGGTAGTCATGTTACAAAGAAGCCCAACATATAAAAATAGCTAATTGCAAAAATATAAAAGGGAATCTGCCCATGTTCCCATGTTAAAGAGTCTAACTGCTCTTGTAATAGATTTTGCAAAAAAAAAAAAAAAAAAAAAATCACTGGAAATCAGAGCTGTTCTTCTCTTTGATATCTTTTGCCCCTGACCATTCAATGGTGTTACCATATCTGGGAACTTTATCCATCACTTTTCTCAGCACTCAGGTCCTTTCTTCCGCCTAAACCGCACTCATTCTTGAGTCTTCCCTGAACATGCTCCCCAATGCTCCTAGGTATTACACACAAAATGAACAGCCCTGGCACCCCATCCACACCCCAATATTGCTCAAGACATCATACACTGTCTTTATTTACATTCCAGCCTTCCAGCATGTGTGTACAGACACTGTAATCTCCACCCCCCCGTGCCAGAATGTAGTATCCAGTATCATGATTACCCTTAATTAACCTTAGAATTTTAGTAAACTGAACTATCCTTTTCAAGCCCGAAAAATTCTTTTCTTTTTTTTTTTCATTTTTATTTGATAAACATGGTCTTACAATTAGGAGGGGTTCATTGTCAAACAATCAAGAACAAAAGTGTAATGACAGAATACACCAATACTGCTGCCAGACCTTTGGGTTCTGGTTCCATGTTTCACTCTACTTAAGCCCCAAGTTAATTGGACTTCTCCTGAAAGTCAGAGGTTCCCCTCTGATTAGATTCCCCCATACTACCTCCCTCTGGTCTCCTTGATGTCCTTCCTATTGCCTTCCCCCTTCCTGCTCCCCTCTCTAGGCAAGATTCCCCATGATCATGCAAAAATTCATACATGTTGAGATAATTGTTATGTTAGCCATCTATCAAACTGTTTTCACTTGAATTCTAGCTTCCACAAATGAGAGAAAATATTCAGCCCTTGAGTTTGGGATATGAGTTTGAGTTTGGGATACTTCACTTAGCAAAATTTTTTCCATCTCCATCCATTTGGCTGCAAATGCCATAATATCGTTTTCTCTAATAGCCAAGTAGTATTCCATTGTATATATGTACCAAAGCTTTTGGATCCACTCATCAAGTGAGGGGCATCTGGATTGGTTCCATAATTTAGCTATAGTAAATTGAGCTGCTATAAACATTGATTAAGCTGTATCTCTATAATAAGCCAATTCTAGCTCCTTTGGGAAGATACCCAGGAGTGAAGCCCAAACACTTCTTGAAATAAGCCTTACCTTAAATCTGTTCCTTCTGATTTAAACATACTTACTTTTTTTTGTTAAGAGAGACAGATAGTAGAGAGAGAGAAAGAGAACAATTTTATTTAGTTTTTCATGTGGCTTTCGTTGCTCTGACGCTTTGTTGTGTACATCGTGCTGGGGTTTGAACCTGTGTACTCACTCACGCGGGGGGCAAGCACCATAATCACTGAGCCACTGCTCCAGCCCCCACATTTACTTCTTACCTCAACCTGCTCCTAACCACAATCTCTGTTCAGGACCCATCCCAATCTTTTCTCCTCAAATCCTTAATGACCAAGAACGCAGTATCAATCTAACATATTTTGCTTAAATGAAGATATGTAGTAAAAGGCAATAATTGTGTTAGTTGCTGGCTAAAAAATAACCAAGACTATTATAATTGTCTTCTGCAACATTCTCCTTTGACTCTCCTGGCCCCACTAACAGGAGTTTTTAGTCCTTCTGCAAGCTGGGAAACTGGCAGGTTTGTGCATGAGCTCCTTTTGATATTTTTCCATAGTGATTTTCAGCTTTAAGAACAGAGATAACAGGTAGGCACATTAGCATATATCTGTAATCTCAGCTACTGGGTAAGCCGAGTTCCCAAGTTTAAGGCTAGCCTGGGCAACTTAGGGAGTCTCTATTTCAAAAGAAATTTAAAAAGGTAGGGGTGTAGTTCAGTGTTGGAGAACTTGCTTAGCATAAGCAAAGCCCTGGGTTCAATCCTCAGTGCTATAAAAACAAAAACAAAAATCAAGGGACAGAGAAAATGTATAGCATGTGATTTATTTAAATCACTTGCCAGGAGAGTCCTTCCATAGAAGAACACATAGCACCTGTGGCCAAGAGTGAACAATGTGCCAAATTTAGTATCCATGTTAATATTTGTCAAACAAAGTCATGTTGTTTCTATTAATTTTGTATTTTTTTTAATTTTGTATTTTTAAAAAGTTCACAGTGGACAACATCATAACCTTGGCTGTGAAAAATTTTGAAAGCTCATTCCACGTTAGAAAATTCACTTTAAAGTCAGTCAAGCTGACCAAGAGTGTGTGATATTTCGTTGTTTCTACTGTTTTTATTTTCTACACATTGACGGAAGTAGAGAGATGCACCTGCCCTTGTCATCAGATGTTGAAGCCAAGCCCCCCAAGCCCTCATCCCAGAGCAGCAAGCATGGGCCAGAGTGGGCTGCAGTACTCAAAATGACCACACAAGGAGCCTGCCATGCCCACACCCACCTGAGGCCCAGCAAGCCAGGGCCAAGGAGAGCCAGGGCATGCCGACCTGTCCTGAGCCTGGACACCTGCTCCACGCAGCACTGTATCAGAACCCCAAGTACCCACCATCAGATGACTTCAACCTCCTGCTTTCCACAAGTGAGGAGGAAAATGCAAGTGAGGCAGACCTGAATGGAAGTTTAGACTCAAGGGTTAACCAATAGCATTAGTACTTTTCCAAACCCTGATTAGCATAAATATGGACCAATAGCATTGATCCAAATGCTATATAAACCTCTAGACTAGCACAGTCAGGCAGCAACCCCTATTGTCCCTGCATGAGTTCTGTTTCTGTTCTTTACATTTAAATCCTAATCCTTTCACTCTTGCCTTCTGTTGTCCTGTGAATTTCATTCTTCAGATTTGCAAGACAAGAACTTGGAAGGAAGGTGGCAGTGAACTGTGAGGTCTATTTCAACACTGGAGGGCATAGCCCCCCTTTTAGAGCTGCAACATGCCACTCAGGAGTGGAGAAGAACCTGGCTTTGCAGGCTGTGACCTGGGTAGACATCAGCAGCTAACACTAAAACAGGATTTTGCACAGGCCTCACCTGCCAAGAGAAGCAGAGAATCAAGTTTCATCTCGCACTCCCATTTCAATGTTATATTAAGTGGATTGTATTAGGAATCCCTGTTAAGAGATAACCTGCATAGATATTTTTGTCTATTTAAATATGAATGAATTTTACTTAGGGATAGTTAAGATAGCACAGAATTAGCCAAGGGTGGGGAAAAAATTTCAAAAATCTCAAAAAAAAAATAGCAGAGTCAACCAGATGCAACTTGCTAGCCAAAATTCATTGTGTCTGATCTATTTCCAACATGAAACCTTGACACAATTGAATTTTAAAAAAAAATGTATTATGTAACTTAAGCCACATGGGCTCAGGGGCGGACTGGTCTTGATAGTCTCAGAAAGCATTGTCTATGCTGTTATGCCTGAGGCACTCACGCACACAGCCACCTTTTCTCATTTGTTCATGGGGATGCACTGTGCCTGTCTGTTAAGAGCCCTGACCCTCACTCTGCATCTTCTGGCATTCTGGAAGCCTTTTAGATCCTGCAGAGCTCCGGAGAACACTCTGGTTAAAACTAGAGTGGAGAAATAGAAACTCACCCATGTATCCACCTCACTGTTTAACTGCATCCCCTCCATCTACCCACTCACAAACTCTTTCACACCGAGTTTGTTAAGTTCATAAATTTAAAAAAAAATCCTTGGTAAGATCATCTTAGTGATAAAAATTCTCAGTGTAACTCTAAGAGCCCCTGTAGTCCTATCAGGCGATTTTATTCAAGAGCAAAGATAGCTGTCCTGAGTTTCAATTGTGGTTAAAACTGCCCGTGGCACATGGCTGAACAGTATAGCAAGTAAATCAATTTTTCCGTCAATTTCCCTTTCTGGTTAGGACAGATCTAACCCATAAAGTACAGATCTGTACTGTCCTAAGAGACAGGGGAACAACCAGTCACAGAGTGGAATGCAGAGTAAATGTGCTGGAGGGTGCAGGCCATATATTTAAGGCAGTTACGTGAACCAGAGAAAGAACATAAGAACAAAAGTAAAATCTTGGCTTCTGGCCATGTCACTGCTATGAGCTAAGTGTGTACCCCCATATTTCAGACGTTGAAGTTATCCCTAATGTGATCGTTTAAAGAGGTATGGCTTTGGGGTGATAAAATCATGAGGGCAGTGCCTTCCTGAGTGGGATCAACTATCTCATAAAACAGGTGCAAGCAAGCTAGCTTTTGTCCCTCCACCGTCTACCACGTAAGGAACCAGCAACAAGGGAGCATTTGGAAGCAGAGAGCAATCCTTCCCAGATACCAAATAGCTTGATCTCGGAATCCCAGCTTCCAGAACTATGAGAAATAAATTCTTGTTATTTATTAATTACCCAGTCTAAAGAATTCTGCTCTAGCTACAGAGATAGACTGACAGTCACCTTAGAGAAGTCATTTAAATTCCCTAAGCATTAATTTCCATCTGCTTTCAACATTATCTTACTTGAATCTTAAATAACACTGTGTACAGTGTTTAGTTTAATATATTTGTATATACTTTTTCAAGTATGTTAATTTATCAAAACTAGCAGAAGACTTATAATTTTGTAAAATCATTAACACATTTTCCTTATGAAATAAAAAGTGGCAGATTTAAGAAAACACTATTTTGATGTATATTAATTAATTTCCTCCTTGATTGGCTTTAACACTGAATAAAAATATGTAACACCAAGAAACAAACAACAGAATCCATTAAAAATCACCAAAATGTTCCGCTGGGGGAAACAGGATGGAAAAGTTTCCCAGAGAAATTGAAACATGATTAAGAAGGGAAACGAAGTTTGAGAATTACATCATAAAGAATAACTCAGAAGTTACGAACATATTCAACTTCTACTTGCTCCCTTTGTAAAAGAAGAGCAACATCAAGCAGGGAACTACTAACGAAAATCAAAGTGTTAGCTATCCCAAAGTTAAATGCCAGAATCAATGGGAATGAAGGCCCAATATGTTTATATATCTTTGCTACTAGGAAATTTTCTAAAGACAAGAGCACAGATTTTGCTTTAAAGGAAACTTTCAAAAAAAAAATTCTGCAAAAAGAAAGCAATGTAAATCAAAATAGAAAGACAGATTAAATTACTTAAGTTCTTAGAAGAAGAAAAAGAAAATTCTGTATGAAATTAATGATTAAAGATATTCATGGACAGCTTCCTAAAAGCTCCATCTGCCATTTAAAATTTTTTGAGCTTATTCATTTTTAAAATGTTTTATTTCAAGTTCAAAAAGTTATGACAAAATGCTAATTTTATTACTTAATTTATGAGAGCATAAAATTTTTCTTTCCTAAAAGAAAGTTTTATCACATTCTCAAGATATTTTCCATCCCCCTTTTTCACATCAGACAAAATTACATGTGTAAGCAACAAAAATATAAAATTTACATCCGAAATGTAAACTGCAATTAATCTGTATTTTGTCAGTAAAAACTCACAAAAAGTACTCTCTTCTCACTAAAACTGTTGAATTAATTTCTTGACCCTTTAAAAGTGGTTGCTGAAAAAGTATACAAATAAACACATACACCAGACAGATACTGCAACCCTCAAAGGTTATCTCTTGTTTTATATGCTGATAAAAAATTCAAGGCAAATCTCAGCAAACAGCTGGCACAGCACCATACTGGGCTGGCATCAAAGAAGTTGTTGATGTTGGAGTTTCTTTCAAACAAAAATACAACTTAGTTTGGGCCTCTAATGATACTGAGATACCACCCTGTGAACCTAACCATATTATTTCGATAAAAGCAAAGAGGAACTGCTGTCCCAGGAATGTGTCAGAATTCAGAATAGCCATTATTCCTCAAGAAAAAGTCCCTGAGAGATGACAATGGCCTAGACCACTGAGTTTCTTCATTATGAAATGCCCATCTTCTACTCCCACTCTTCCATGTCCTCCCACCAACAATGACCAGGATCCACTCAAGAATAGCAGACCCTTCAGGAAATTTAAGAAACTGGAGATCCTGAGGCTTACATGCCAGAGTGTGGAGGTGGGAGCCAGATCATGGCTTGAATATGAAATTAAGAACTTTGGGCTTGGTCAGAAAAGCCAAGCCCAAAGTTGGATCATTTTAACTCATTAAAACAAGAGACATACAAGATTTACTGTTTTAGAGTTTTTCATCTGTTCTAGGGTGTGTAGGTAAATCAAGTGATTGAATTTCATGCAGTTGCTTATAAAAATAATGTAGTTAGTCAGTAAGAGGCAAAGAGAGACTAAACCACAGTGAGATCACAGCTGAGCAGGAAGAATGTGATACTGTTTAGACTTCAATCCAAAAGATACCAGGACTTTGCATTAATGCTTAATTACCCAATAAGGGAGAAAGCTGATAACAGGGTACCCAGAATTAGAGATCAGCGAGGCCATGGAAATGTTAAAATGACTCTTCTTGTGTCCAGGGCACAAATGAGACAATTGAGTTCTACCAGATGCTCATGGGTGAATCCTGGACAGGTAGGCACAGTGGACAGACTGGATATGCAACACTGTGGATTAAAACACAAGAGTCATGGGCACAAGAGTAGGCCCCAAGTTCCAAGGGGCACACCAAGTGGCAGATTTCACCAAAATACCCTCTCCAAGTGCGTAACAGAAATTTGGACTGGTCCCACCACTGTGACTATATTTGGAAGGAGAGTTGTAGTGGAGAATCGATATACAAGTAGAAGATGGTCCTTAGGCTTAGAATAGATGAATGTCTTCATTCTCCTCCAATCAATCACCCAATAGCAAATTTTGTTCAAAGCAAAATTAATAAACAGAATTGATTTTGGATTCATCCAATCAACTGCATGGTATTTTCATTTTTAATTTCCTAAGTCCTGCTGTTCCTAAGAAAAACATCAGCTAACCTAGCACAACTTCATTGTGTGTAACCTTTCCTTTATTTATGCAACCTGGGTTAAATGTGAGCGTTACTTTTCTGATCATCAATTCTCTATTTTATGAGCTTAGATTTCAACTCATAAAAATCATACAGGAAACTGTTGGCACAAAGATACTGATGTTATCAAAACACAGTATGATATAAATCAAAGCTCCTGCTCTTTTCCAGTTAACAGGATACTATTTTTTTCAATAAACATATTAGTTCATCTGAAGTTGGTCTGTCTGTTGATATTTTTCCATTTGATTCTTACTTACTGTTATTTTTATCTCCAAAGTAGAAATGTTGAATCAATACAGCCTTCTTTAAGAAAAGTTCAGAGCACTGTAACATTTGCATAAACATCCTAATCACAGACTCTTGGAATCAGTGATAGAAACGCATGGGAACACCTATTCATTTAAACCATCATGTCATTGTTTATACTGTACAACAAACATTATTGGTAGAGCAGAACCCATTTTTCACTGCAATGGTCTAAAACATACTCAAACAGAAAAATGATAGATTAAGATGGAAGTAAGATATTAATGTTTATTGTTCTTCCTAACGTCTATTTAAAAATTACCTGGATGCATCAAATAATTCACTCACTGTGAATCTGGTAGTAAATATACATAAGTAAAATCAATTCAGCAAGTGCTTCCTTAACTAAGAACACAGAAGTAGAATGGAACTTAGAAAATAAGGATTCTTAAACCCAGAGGGTCCATAGATGGTACAAGCCCCTAACATACAAGGAAAGGTACATGCATATTTGGAGGGTGGGTAGATCAGACAGGAATAACAGAGATTTCAGCAGATTCTTAATGACTAAAAAAAAAAAAGGAGCATCCACTATAACTCGAACTCTTTATTCTACCTATTAGGCAAATTAGATGCAAATGGGGGAACAGAGTCACCCAAAGTCTTAAAAGACCAGTAGTTTATGTACCAGATGACATTACTCTCCTGGATTATTATCCAAACGCGCATTCTACTTTCAGAGGTTTCCACTGTAAAATCTTAAGAGTAGAGCTATTCTCTATTGATCTTCCGAGGGGAAAAGTTGGAATTTATTTGGGCAGAGGATGAAAACTAAATGAATAATAATGCCTTAATTTTAACCCTGTAACATTTACTCTTTCAACCAAGATGGTTTTAAACACAGTAAGAATAGGAGGCTTATATAGTACAATTTGAGACTTGCAGCTGTTATTATTTTTAGTTGGTTTGGAGAGCTGATCACCAAAATTGGCTCTGCAGCCTGCTGAGTTCAAACCCATTCCCCTTCACTTTCCAGGAGTAAGATCTTAAGCAAGGTACTTAGCATCTCTGTGCATCTGTATCCGATACAATTGGGACAATGGCAATACTTGTCTTGAGTTTCTGCAAGATGGAAACTAGCCTGGTTTTGTGTGCAAGTTAACTTGGGAAATACCTCTGGAAGTAGCGAGGTATGACAAGAATGAGACAAAGTTGTGCAGGAGTAAATTATCAAAGATGTTTCCATAAGCCATGGAAGTTGGCTTCCACTGAGACCTCTGAGTACGCAGAACGCCTCTTTGTTCATCCAAAGGGTGGAGAGTGAAGAATTTTCCCACCAGCTCTGCGCACTCCCACTTGAGGGTTGCCCTGAGAATGTTAAATCCCCTTTACTTGCTGTGAGGCTCACAAACAGATTTGGTGACTTCATGCAGTTTTGGAGCCATCCTGAGACAATGCAGATTGACACACAGTATGCTTGGGGTGAGACACTCAGCATGAGTCTGAGCTCACACAGAACAGTCTGCAATAGCAATGTCTGAAATCGGAGTTGAGTCAAGGGACAGTGACCCAGGGCACTGAAAGCATTGGCTGCATTATCTACCTCAAAGCCGCGTAGAGACTGAATCAAGTAATTCATGTAAAGTAGTTAGAACACAAGTGCCAGAGAGCAAGAGATCAATTCATGGTAGTTTTAATGATTATTCTTACAATATTTATTCTCAAATAGCAAATGCTACACCAAGATATATTTAAAAAGTAAAATAGATGAATAAACACAGACTGTGCTCTCAATCTCTTCAGAATCTGCTAGAGGCAAGAAAAACTTGTCAACCAAACAGAGAAGGTTATAATAAAAGTATACAATGGGTTTAAATAAAACAGTGAGCAACACACTCTGCCCAGAGACCGTGGAAATCAGAGAGTTTTACTAAAGAATATGTTGTCTGCACATACTTTTGACAGACACACAGGAATAGCCTTAAGTAGGTGGAGCATCTCGAGTAATGAGAACAACATAGAGATGCAAATCAGAGGAGGAAGAAAGAAGGTGGGGATAGTGACAGCACTGAGAAGCTCAAGGATGCTGGCACTGAATCCCTAATACAGCAGTGACAACAGTGATATCATGAAGCTGTATTATGAGAAGCAAAAGCACAGTTGTGGAGGATAGAGAGCAATGTTTATCTTAGTTTGGAATAAGTTCTACAGGCAAAACGAACAACGGATTTGTGTTTAGAAACTCACTGGAAATACAGAGGATGGATTGCTGGGGAACTATACTGGATGCAGAAATAATCAATGGAAGGCTGTTACAACAGCCCAAGGTAAATGTGACGAAGTCCTAAACTGAGCCGGAGGATCAGAGGTAGAATGTGTGGCTTTGGTAACTCCATGCAGATGGAAGTTGAGGAAGGATGTTTCCAAGATGACCTCCAGCTTTCTGGATTGAATAACTGATTGCTTTAGTGATCTTTTTAACCAGGACAGGAAAGAAAAGACATATGTCTCAGAGAAAGGAGGAAGCCACAATGAATTAATTTTAGATCTGTCTGCTGAGGAATCTACCCAGAGCCTGCTGACTGAAGTTGCAGAGCATGCTTCTGCTGCAAACTCAGCAAAAGGGACTGGGTCAAGGTGAGAAAGATACAGAGAAGTCCCCATGATACTCTGCAAAGGTCTCTGCAGTAGTTTTCTGCTCCACGCTGAAACTAGATGTCGGAAAATATACCTGTGATATTTTAGCAATCTACAAACTAAGCCACATAGAATCACCTTTTAACTTTGCTAATTTATTTTATCATAATTAGAATCGACATTAGGGCCAAGGCACTTGGGTGTTTTATAATATGATGTGGATTAATGTTATGTCTGAGATTTTACCACTGATGATTTATTACTATTACAATATTGTTCTCTCTGGGAATTTTTATTTTAAAAGTGCAAATACCTCTGGATCCAACACTGAGGTGCAATTATTCATTGACAAATCAATGTTTTTATTCATTAATCTAGTTGGAAGGAAGGTATAAAGGAAAGAGAGCTTTGATATGGGCAAGAAAGGGGTCACTTCAAGTGCAGAGGGGGAGGACAGGATGGAAAGACACTAGGTTTTCTTAGGGGTCAGATGTCATCCTGAAGGCCACCAGCACCTGTCTAGGGGGAAGGTGGACAGGAGAGAGAAAAGGGTCTCAGGAAATAGGAAATAACTAAAAAATTGCATTACTTGGGCCTAGTATGACTTATGGAGTAAAAGAACTATATTGAAAATAGACCGAGTCATCTTTGCTGCATACCCATAATAGGTGTTTGTTTAGACTTTATTATCATGCATTAATTGGACATACGAATGGAGTTCAGCGTGCTGTTTCAACACGTGCATACAGAGCGCAGTGATGGAACCAGCCTCCCTTTATCCACCTCTGTTCCCTTCCCCACCTCTAGCACTCACAACTCCCCATTGAGCTTGCTTCTGGGTCACTAGAGTTTGCCAGGGAACCTGGAACATCCTGTCGGTTAGGAATCCAGCCAGCAACCTTGATGCACTACCAATGTTCAGTTTATAACATTCAGTTATATAATCTAAAATTTTATAACAAAGATAAATCTTGATTTAATCCTGTTAATAAATGTAAAATGGCTATAATTTATAAGAAGACCTAGGCTACTCCCTCGGCTTGTAGAGAGGATGAACTTCTCTGACAGATCATTTTTTCAGTGAATTAATAGCACTGGTTTTCCTGCCTAATAAACTGGTACCCTGAGCATCACATCTTCATCTCCTCCATTAAGGGAAACTATTCCCACTGCCCTCCTACCATACTCTTTCATTAGGCAAGTACCTTAGGTCAGAGTTTCTTTTCCCAATTATAGGCCTCATCAATTCTCCAATCTCAGTTTTAAAGGGCTCTAATAGGAATTTAAGTTTCCTATAACTAACAAGCAATTCCATTAGAAAAAGAATGAGGGAGGAAAAAGCGATTACAGAATTAAAGGGAAACACACAAGCTTCTCCACACAGCACCTCTCTGCACCAAGTTCTGAGAGGCAGTAGTGATACAAGTATGGGGTCTACTTCCAAGGGGCCTGGTCCCGCATGAAGATCAGCTGCAACGTGCCCAGGGGGCCACAAGACAGGGAAAGATTCTTACCCCAGAGAATGGAACCTCTGCCAGCAGGAGCAAGGCAGGCTGCCCAGGAGACACCAGGCTACCAGCCGCAAGCTGATAGGCACAGACTGAGGCAGGGACTGTTTGGGATGCTGGAGATCACGCTGAGTTGGGAAATGGCTAACTGAATTATCCTGTACCACAGGGAGGAGGAAATCAAGGGCTGCTCACTGCCAAGTCTCAGGGAGGCCACTCTGAGCAC
The DNA here is from genome assembly GCA_004027875.1 of Aplodontia rufa. Lineage (NCBI taxonomy): Eukaryota > Metazoa > Chordata > Mammalia > Rodentia > Aplodontiidae > Aplodontia > Aplodontia rufa. The sequence continues at coordinate 57,265 of PVKS010009444.1, forward strand.
TTGAAGGAGAGGGCCATGCAAAGATGAGAGAAGAGGGTTTTAGCTCAAAGCCCAGCAAGGACAAAGGTCCCAGGCAGGAGCTACTTTGCCTGAGGGAGCAAAATGTGAGAATGCCACTGCACCCTGGGGAACAGAAGCCAAAGAATAAAGGAAAGCCTGAGGTTGCTCAGGGGTCAGATTATGCGGGCCCTAGGTGATGTGGTAAGAAGCACACACTGAATTGTAAGCAGAAGCGGTTGAACAGGGCTTTCCAATAGGAATGATGTGGTCTGATGTGTGCTGCAGTCTCCCCTGGCCACTCTGCAAGAGCCTGTTTTAGGGGAACAATAAAGGAAGCAGGGAGGGGCTGGGGCGGTGGCTCACCAGTTACAGGGATTGCCCAGCATGCATGAGTATACTGGTTCGAACCCCAGCACCCACATACACAACCAAGTGTCAGAACAACAGGAGCCATGTGAGAAACTCAATAAAAATTGATTCTCTGTCTCTCACTGTCCTTCTCTCTTAAAGGAAAAAACAAAAGGAAGCAGGGAGATCAAATTAGGAGGCTCTGGCTGAAGTTCAGGTAAAAATTTGGTGGCATTAATACACATGAGAAATGATGTCCTGGACCAGGATCATGGGGAGAGAGATGGCAACATTGCATAAGACTCAGGCCGTATGTTGGCAACCAACTAACAAGAGCTATAAAGATGATACTGTAAATAAAAAGAGAAATCAAGGCTTCTGCTGAAGTTTCACCTTAAGGGAACTATAAATGGCACTAGCTTACCAAGATGAGAAGCGCTTAGTCGGGGTGAAAATCATCAAGAGTTTTCTGGCCATGTAAAGTATGACATTCCTAATTGGAAAACCACCAGGTTATGAAGATACTTATCTATCAGTACAAAAGAGGCAGGGGGAGGTCCAGGGTAGGGATACAAATGTGAGAGTTATCAAAACGGTTTTGAAATTCTCTTCACAAGGCTCTGAGATATATCATTCAACTGGACTTATCAACCATCAGTAATGGGTAAGGTCTTCTAGTCCTGTGCTAAGACATCCAGGACACCTGTCCTTAAGGGGCTGATGGAAGGGTGTGTGAGCATGTGTGTCTCTGGGGTGGGAATGAGGCATAAATAGGTAAAATACTTAGCAGGAAGAAACGAAAGCCATGAAAGACAGCAAAGCAATTACTTTCAACTGAGAATTTTTTTTCTCCCATCTACGGTGTGGATGTCAATAGATGTTTCACAGGAAAGCAGAGATCTGAAACTCCAAACCTCAGCTCTTCATCAGAACAAAAGAAAATTTAAAGTCAGACTCCAGAAGTCATGCAAGAGAATTTTATAAGTGAAGAAGAGGTGAAAATAAAGTAAAAGCAGAGTAAGGCTCAAGCAGAAAGCACTCTCAAGAGAGAGAGTGGGCTGTTTCTGAGCAGAGAACGATGAAGGAGACAATACTGTCTCCAAATTTATTGCTGTTTTATGGTTGATTTGAAAACTGGGGTCCTCCATCAGCCTTCACCAATGAGGTGTTCAACTCCTCCTTCACGTGCGGTGGTGGAGTGTTTGGCCTTAATTGGTCCTCACTGGAACTGTCATGGTGGCCACCCTATTTAGGGGGGCTTCATCTACAAGTCAATCCCATGTTAATGTGGGCATTGGGTCAATAGCATAAGTTTCCTCAGTGCACCTGCATTATTGAAGAACACCCCCTTCTGAGCTATTAGGAGACACCTGGCACTAGGAGCTTTTAATTTCATCTCAACTTTGATGGTCACTGTCAAAAGATAGTCCCATAGATCCTTTGTTTTTAAGGCATCCCCCTCCCCATTACCTTTTTGGCTTTTGTTTATCCTCAATATTGTGCACTAATGCTTTTCCATAGCTTATCTGCCTTGGTAGTTGCTTAAAGAAAAACTTCAAGAGTAAACCTGTGGCCTTGTCAAGCATTTCCCAGCTCATTGCTACTCACTACCTAACAGGTGGATGAAGAGGAAGGGCTGAGGGGCCCTTGTGGTCAACGGCAGGGACAGGCTGGACAGGAAGCACCATCAACACAGAGCAGGACAGAACAAGCAGAGAAAGGAAGCATAGCCCCCACAGGAAAGGAGCTTGCAGTCTACTATAGAGACCACCAGGGCACAAATGTTGAAAACGGCAAGGGGTCAGAGAGGAGGGAGGATGGCACGCGAAAGCAAACTAGAAGCACGGATGTGGATGCTTCAAAGACGCAACCTGGCAGGACAACTGTTCTTACAGTAGGAACCCAGGAAATGGGTGCTCTTCAAAACTAACGCTGGAGACTGAAAAATAACAGCCCCTTCCAGGAACAGTGAGAAGAAGGAAGCCGCGTCAGGGGAATTAGACAGCTGTGCCTATGATTTCTCAAATGAAAATCAGACTGCACAGTGTGTGGCACCTGGTCATGCTCCATAGCATGCATTTCACCATAATGTACGTCAGCAAAGAAATCTGAAGTCTACCAAGGTGTCAGAGCAGACATAAAAGTTTGGCATCTTCTCTAAAAAGTTACTTTACTTATATTTACCATTGGAAAACAAAGCCTGCTTACTATGTATTTACATGCTTATATGTCACAGTGGCAGAACTCTATAATAGAATAGTTTATTAAAAATTATGAGATAAACACACACACAAATGTACACACACATACACAAATGCACACACATACACACAAATGCATGCACACACACGCACAAATGCATACACACATACACAAATGCATACACGCACATGCACAAATGCACACACAGATGCACAAATGTACACGCACAAACGTACACAAATGTACACACACACATATATACAAATGTACTTGCACATATTGCTTTCTCTATACTGGGTATCCAGGGATAGTTCTAGATGTGATATCTATCAGCTAAACTATTTTTACTGGAAGCTTAAATTTGAAAAATGCCTGCACTTCAAGGTAATGCACTTGTTAGACAGATGACATCCTAGATTTTCATATTCATTTCTGTATATCTGAAGTTCCACAACTTTGTAGAGCATGCATCACTAAGTAAGGATGCATGAAGGAGAAACTCAAGAATATGGAAACAAAGATACACAAACACACAGCGTTGCCAGGAGCATCAGAAGGGAAGAGACCAAAACTCCTGCTGCTGCTGTTTCCCCAGAGGAGAAGGAAATTGATCTGGATTTCTGGAGGACAAGAGCCATCTGGTCCTGAGACAGCAGTGCTAACTCTACGCTCCAAAAACTACCGCTATTCGCCGGAGATGGCCTCAAGCATCATTATTCCACAAAGTATTTAAAACCAGGATGATAATTTCCAATATTAAAACCACAGTGGGCTTTTACTTTATGTCTTAATTTTGTTTTCTTTAACTTTTTGTGAGTTTTATTTATAAGAGAAGACCGTGCATACATAAATATATTCTCAGAGGCTTCTCTTAAATCTGCTCCTCACAGTGTTCAGCAATTATTTCTGCCTTTCTATCCAGAGTGTGTAATTCCAAGATGATCAGAGGAAAACTTACCATCTGGATGTCATAAGAAAATAACTAGTTTCTGAGGTCTGCCTAGAGCCACCTGACCCAATGCAATCGCAGCAGAGTTGGCTAAGACATGAGCAATCACAGTATCCAAAGGCACCTTCAGGCTCACTCTGGTCCAGCTGCTCTCCATGACATTCCTTGGGCCTCCTCTTGAAGATCATTTAGGGGACATGCCCAAGCTCTCTCGAAAGGCAGGAGGGGTCATATCTGGACAGTTTTCAAACTGCTGAGTTCTGCTTCCCCACGGCTGTGATCAATTTGTTCTTGTTCTGCCACCGGCACACTGAGCATGATCCCTTCAGATTCAATGCCCTAACTGAAGGCACCAATTTTAACAACTTCAGTTACAACCACTGCAGAATATAAATATTTCATACATAGTCTCCTTATTTTAAATCAAACATTTTGTTTATACTCTGGTTATCAGAGCCACTCATTAATTTTGTCTTCCACACATCTTTTTTTTATATAAGAGAGTAACAGTGAGAGAGAAAGAATCAATTTTATTTAATTTTTCATGTGGTTTTCAGTGCTCCAACACTTCATTGTGTACGTGGTGTTGGGATTCGAACCCGTATCCTTGCACATGTTAGGCAAGCGCAGGAACTGCTGAGATACCACTCCAGCCCCCCATACATCTTTTTTGTCTTTTAAAAATAAACGATTTAAAAATTTCAAAGACAGGGTAGAATTCCCATATACCCTGCACAGGGTTTCATTATTAATAACATCTTACATTACTTTAGGACCTTTGTCACAATTAGTGAATCTATATCAATGCATTATTAGAAAGTATACATTTCATTCAGAGTCTCTTAGTTCATATGTAATATCCAGATCCCATTAAGATACTACATTAGGGAGCTGGAGCGGTGCTCGGTGGTTACAGCGCTTGCCTGCCGTGTGCGAGTACATGGGTTCAAACCCCAGCACCCACGTACACAACTAAGCGTCGGAGCAACAAAAGCCATGTGAAAACCTCAATAAAGATTGATTCTCTCTCTCTCTCTCACTGTCCTTCTCTCTTTAAAAAAAAGATATTACATTAGGCTCCTCTTGACTGATATTTTCTCAGATGTTCCTTGTTTTTGATGACTTTGAAATTTTTTAGAAACTACTTGGATTTTGCACAATGTCCTTCAAATGGAATTTGTCTTTTTTTAAATTTTTTTCCGGCTAGACTGGGGTTACTGTCTTAGGGAAAGAAACCACAGAGGTAAACGGCTGTTGGCACCACATCATAACGGCAGTCCATACAACACACGTGACTCACCTCTGCCAGTGTTGACCTTGGTCACTTGGGTGGAGACTGTTTGGCAGATTCCTCCAGAGGAAAGTTACTCTGCACACTCCCCACCCCTTTCCATACTATACTGTTTGACAGAATGTCATTAGGTAGAGCATTTATTTATTTTATTTAGTAAGAGAGAGAATTAATTTATTTTTTCATCTGGCCTTTGTTTCTCCAACACTTAGTTGTGTCTGGGGTGCTGGGGTTTGAACCGGGGTCTTCCTGCATGCCAGGCAAGCGCTCGAACTGCTGAACCACCTCTCCTGCCCCTAGAACCCATATTTAAAGAGTGGTTAGCTATGTTCCATCTCCTTGAGAGTAGAGAATTTGCATATTTTGTTTGGAATTCATTTCACTTTACTTATCTATTAAATCAATTATACCCACATAGACCTACTTTAATCTTTGGTTATAATCCACTACTACATTTTGTTGATGAAATTTTTCCAACTTTAACTGTGGAAAAGTTGGCTCTTGTATTTCCTTGAAGTACTCCTATCGAGGAGGGGTTTTTGTGTTAATTTATTTACTTATTCAGTTATTTCCCAACTTTCAAGTACTACAGATGCTCTGTCTAGCTCATCTTGCATATTTCCTACCCAAGTCTAAAATTAGCCATGTATCCTAAATGTCCTGTTTTTGTTAAATTAGGAAATGGCATTAAAAATTAAGAACTAAAAGCTACTTGTGCTCACTGCTACTGAGATAGTCACTTTTAGGCTCTATCAGCTTTCAAAAATATATATATGTACACTTACCCATTTATATTTATATATCTAAAAATATTTCTACATGGACCTCTCTGTACAAAAAAAGCTAACCATGGGTTCACACTGAAACCTCTAACTCCAATCCACTGCTACATGAATCATCTGGCTTCCTCCCTGGCTTCTCTGTAAATCCCACTCCAACAATGAGAAATCTGGTTCCTACTATCAACCAATCATAACAATTCAATTCCAGAATACATTCACTCCTAGCAAAATCAGAATTAACTTATACCCAAGGAAGAAATAATCGTATCAACTAGTGCAGTACTTAGGTATATAGTTCCTTTTGATTTCATTCTTACAGACTCAAATTATTTCCAAAGTTACTTAGAGCATTACCTTCCCCAATCCCATTCAACAACATGGTTTAATATAGCTGTAATAGAAATTGTTAAGCAGAATTCTGTATTCTATCATGGAAGTCCTCCAACATACTAATGCTTTTTTAATTTGCATGTATTGATTCACTCATGCTGTGAAGTTCTGTGAGTTTCAACCCACTGCTTGCTTCACAGTGTCATGTGTCCATCATTACAATATCATATAGAATTGTTTAACTACCATAAAGTATCTCCTGTGTTTCCCCTATTCACCCTCCTCTGCTCTCCCTGTACTTCTGGCAACCATTCATACTATTCACCATTCTTTAGTTTTACATTTCCAGAATGCTACATAATTGGAATCACATAATCACATTAAATTATCTGCCTTCATGTGCAACATGTCTTGAAGATTCAACCATATCTTTTGCTGATCTGATACCTCATTTTTTATTGATGGATAATATTTCATTATATTGCATAGGCACTCCACAGTTCATCCAGTCTCCTTTTGAAGGACATAATGATTGCTTCAACGCTTTAGTCATTGTGAACAAAGTGCTACAAACTTCACAAGCAGGATTTTTACCCCATTGAATAAATGCCTGTGAGTGCTAACGCCAACTCATGTTTTGCTTTGTAAGAAACTGCCCAACTTTATCCCTGGAATGCAGGGCTGGTTCAACATTCGCAAAACAATTAACGTAATCCACCACTTAAACAGAATCAAGGACAAGAACCATATGATCATCTCATTGGACGCAGAAAAGGCCTTTGATAAAATCCAGCACCCTTTTATGCTCAAAACTCTAGAAAGGATGGGGTTCAAAGGACCATTTCTGAACTTAGTCAAG
>PVKS010009445.1:0-64090 GCA_004027875.1 Aplodontia rufa
AACAGAGAAAAGTCTATATCCAGTTCTAGCCTGCTAGAGCACCTGAAAGTCCAGAATACCAGGGAGGGTTCCAGACCCAATCCCATAATCCCACATGTTCCTAGGGTTTGTCCAAATGAATAAAGGTTCCAGACCTAGAATTGGAGGAGCAGGGTACACAGAACCCCTTTCTCCATTTTAAACAAACCAACATCAAACAGACAGGAGAAAGAACAATTGTAAAGATAAAAGTTATGACAATAATAATATAAAACACTCAAGCCAAAGGAGAGAGCCAAGTGCTAATAATCTCTGCCAGCAGAGTGGTGACCTCACCTTCTATGTTTCAGGTCACTTTTGATCACACTTGTGGAATAGGGAAGTGGGAGATGCAAAAGAATGAAGGCCCTGATGCCACCCAAAGGCCTCAATAAATTATATTTACAGATAAACCAGATGAGATGGGGGCTGCTCCCTTAAGCAAATCAGGCCTCCAGTCTCTCCCTGCCCCCAACACCTACCTAGACAATCTGGATTGTGGGAAAGAGGTTTTGACCAGCAAAACAGAGGCAGATCTAGCCAGGATCTGCCACTCCTGCTCTCCCCAGCAAGAAATTAAGGTGGCAGCAGTTTCAGATACTAGATGGCCTTGCACATCCCCACACCAAGACTGACAGGGAAGCCGGGCCGGCGCTTGCAGCCTTCCCGGCCCCCAGGAATCGAGTGAGGTCTGGGGGGCTCGACTAGGGCCCTCCGAGGATGTGGTAATGTACTTTGGTATTCGTAGCAGCTCCGTGTTTCTGGCGCAGATGTAACCTCAGTTGACTCTTGTGCCGGAAATGCAGGCCGCAGGGGTCGCACTGCGGGAGGACAGAGGAGTCAGGTCCCTCCCATTCCCAAACACCTTTTAGGTGCTGGGAGAAGGGGAACTGTCCAGTTCTCTACAGAAAATCAGCTCTTTGGTCCCCATATCCTCCCAAATCCTCAGGGGCGCCCGGAGATAGGTCCTGCCTTATTTTAGCAAGGGTTTTCCCACCTCTTAATCCCTCTCCCGGAAAAGAGCCCAGTTCAGAAGCGTAATTCCTACTTTGGCCTCCGCCTCTTATTCACTCCGGACTCTGGGCCCACTTCCAAGAGATCTAGGGGTAGCAAGGTCCGCCTCTAGGTAAATGAAAAGTTGGTCACATTAGGTACCCACGTGGTAAGGCTTCTCTCCCGTGTGGATGCGAACGTGGCTCTTGAGGGTCTGTAGGTGCCGGAAGCGAGTTCCGCAGGTAGGACACGGGTAGGGCTTCTCTCCGGTGTGGATCAGCACGTGAGCACGCAGATGCGCCACCTGGGAGGGGGAGGAGACTTCAGGCCACACCTCTTGGAGGGGCAGAACCCTCTGCACCCCGCCCTCTTGCCTTTGAACCCTCTGGGAGGCTTTGTACCTGTACAAAGCGCGAACCGCAAGTCTCACACTTATAAGGTTTCTCTCCCGAATGGATGCGACTGTGCGTTTTCAGGTTGGCTGGCCGGTTAAAACGGGCTCCACAGATGGAGCAGTGGTAGGGCTTTTCCCCTGAAAGTAGGGAAGAAGAGAGGTGAGGGGCGTTGCCCTTAGACAGCAGTGGGCAGAAAGGCCAAGAGACAGCTCCTTCCCTACCTGTGTGCACCGTGCGGTGACTGGCCAGGTTGCCTTTGTAGCGGAAGGCAGACCGACAGAGCTGGCACTTGTAGGGCTTGTCCTCGTCCCCGAGAGCCAAGGGGTCCAGCCCCGATGAGCACCCAGGCACAGCCTCACAGTTCTGGCAGCTGAAAAACTCACTTCCTGGGCAGGTGGGTGAGCAATAACAACCATAGTTACTTATTGATGGCTTCCTAGGTAGAGTGCATTCCCCAATTCAATAGTAGTTAAGGTGTTCTTTTTTTCCAATTAGCTGTGAAGGATTCTGGGACCCATTTGACTTTCCAAAGACCGTATGGTTAGTAAGACCTTACACCACATCTGTCTGAGTCCAGAGCACTCTGCCAATTTCCTCAATAGTGGTGCTGGTGTGGAAGATGGAAGCCCATGTTAGTGGGTGGAGGTTTTTTTTTTTTCATTTTTCTTGCACCACTTTGGATGACAGCCTGCCAGAGAGGCCCCACCAAAGTCTGGACACAACTCAAAATGGGGATAGGCCAGAAATTCCCAAACTTTGCTGCTCATTGAAAGCATCTGGGGAGCTTAAAAACATTACTGATCCCCCTAATACATAAAGTTCTATGATGATGTAAAAAATTATTCCTGATTCCCACTTCTAGATATTGTGATCTCTTGGGTGTGACCTAGGCATTTGGGAGTTTTAAAAGCTTCCCAGGTGATTTTAATTTGCAGTCAAGTTTAGGAACCACTAGAATAGGCCTTTCCAGAGTTCTTTTAACCCAAACTTGTCAGAAGCAGTCACAGAAGAAGAAAAGAGGTGCTCTTACCTGGTGGTGGACAATGCTGCTCAGAGGGTGAGCCAGAGGTCTCTTGAGCCCGGGATGTGAAGAGATAGGGGGTATTGGCTGGAGTTCCAGATTTGAACTGTCCAGTGGTAGCAGTTGGAGAGAGTCTGAGCAAATGGTAAGGCCCATAGAAGAGGTTAAGAGTGATTATACGGAGAGACATTTTCTCCAGGAGAACTTGGAATCAAAGGCTCATCCTCTAGAGGTGAGCTGATGTTGATAATATTAACATGCCACATTCATAGCATTGTCAAGGTTTCATCCCACTGAGTTATCCTGGCCTCTGGCCAGCTCCCTAAGGTGGGCTAGTATCTTTGAATCCTCCCCCCAATCTCCCTGCCCCCTAATGACAAAGACTCAGCAGCTCTGCTCCCTAGCTGAGAACAGCCTTTACAAGGTCTTGGAATTTCAGATCCTGTACCTGTTCTGGGGACCAGGAATGGGTCCTTCTTCACTGCTGCTGTTGTTGGAGGCCTCATCTCCACTGGGGAGTCTGGCTTGGGGGCAAAGTTGACTAGAACTCCTCTCTCCAACTAGACTCCCTGCTTGGGAGGCCTGTGAGTTTAGCACGATGAACTTGTACTTTTTCCAGTTGCAGGCCTTGGGGTCTGGGCTGACTGGACTTGGGGGGCCTTGATTGCAGCTTCGAGACTCAGTGGGTGGGTCTGGGTGCCCTTCAGAGCACCGGGGACTGCCTGGTGGAGGGGCTGTTGGGAGTGTGGGGGGTTCTGCTTCCAGGGGTCGCAGAGAGATACCTAGAGGTTCACAGCTGGAAAAAGCGTGATGGACATGAGTGCTTTTTCTTAATTTTTGCCTTTGCCATTGACAGCTGGGGCGCCACCTCACCCAGGGAGAATGAGTCATAATTCCCTCACCTAGCCTGGATGAAGCGGTGGCATGCTTGAACTACGTGTTCCATCTGCAAGTAGGTAGCAGCCGCAAGAACTGCTGGTGCAGTGGCGGGAGAGAGGCGCAGGCGCGAAGTGTACATAAAGTCCAGAAGAGGAGCGAAGCCTCTTGCTTCTGGACCCCCAGGGAGGGAGAGCACGTCCACACCCACTCCTGCTCGGCCCCGGAAAATTGAATAGAAGAAGCCACTAAAGAGAGGACCGATAGGTCAGGTTAAAAGCTGGGAGACCAAGGGAGACACGTGCTGCTTTAGAAAGCTTTTCCCCTTAGAAATTCCCCTTCCCACTATCATACCGCACCCAATTCTGGGGCTTTTCCCTCTTGTTTCTGCAAGAGTTCGCTTTACGGTCTTATGGCTCCATCCTCTTCCCCCGCTGAATTCCCACTATCCCCACCCCTCGAACCTGCAGGCGATAAGAACCGCCTTGTGTGCACGAAGGGGTTGCCCGCCAACCAGCAGCGTGACGTCAGTGAGGATCCCGCGCAGGCGCAATTCATTCAGATTGCCCAGCACGTCGGAGGAGTGGCGGGTGAACTCGCGGACGTAGCCAAGCGCTCCATCTGGGGCCGCGGTGGAACCCATAGCGACGCAGGCCTGTGGGTGCGGTGGAAAGGGTTCAGGGACTCAGGAAGTCTTAAGACATCTTCGCTTCTGTGCTTGCCTTTCCTCCCAAGGTGCTACTAGAGCCAGGCCCCACCAGATCCCGGCCCCAGCACTTGCAGCCCCACTTAATTCATCTCAACTCATTAATTCTGTCCTCAACCACACCGTAGCTCTCTTCCAGAGAGCTAGATCCCAGAGCGCTTGGAGCAAGTTGAAGGTTCCCACGCGCTGCGTCCAAGGAGAGCGTGTGAAATATCGCGTAGGGAGCCTTTGGTGGACTCCTTGTGTCCTTCCACCACCTCCCTCCCTCCCTTTGGTTCACTGCGTGCCTAGATCTTAAACGTTTGACCCAGGCTAGAGACTCCAGAAGAGCTGTCGTCCACCCCCTTCAAATTCCAGTCGAACCGCAGACTCCTATACAGTCCCCATCTCTAATTTAGCGCAATTTCTGGGCCTCAGTCTCCCTACCATCAATAAACCCCAACCCTCTTTGGGGACCCAGGAGTCCGGCTCCCTCAGCGTCTGGTTCTTACCCCTGTCCTGCAGGGGCTGCGGCGTCTCTTCTCAAGGGGGGCGGGGTCTCTCTCCGCTCTCAGCCTCGGGCCCTTTATCCCGCCGGGATGTCGGGGGCGGGGGTGGAGGTGGGGTGAACGCCTGGGTCTGTATCCTTCCTTCCTCCCTTGCTCTCCAGATGGCGAACCTGGGGCGGGGTCTCAGTCTCGAGGGCGGGACCTCAGAAACACCGGGTGATCCTAACGTGGGAGTTTGGGGTCACTAAAAGTGTAACTGAGGATGTGGATTTTAGAATTGGGGAGATTAGGGATCTGCAGTTAGGAAATAATAGGGGATCTGGGTGATCGGAGGACCTGGGACGGCGAAAATTGGTGTATTGTCTTTTGGAAGAAGGTGCCAGTAGCTGGTTGCAGGAGAAAGTGGATACACCAAAACTCTCACTTCCATGTACTGTGTTAAGGGAGAAAAGGGGGAAATCAAAGAGACACTAGGTTTAGGGAGGCGACAGTGGTCTTGCGTGGGGTCTCAGATAGTGGAAGGGTGTGGTGTGAATGACAGGCTCTTCTAGCAGGGCACAAAAAGGGGGGCTCTGACCGGGCGGGGTAGGGAGCGGGCGGATATGATTTCTAGTTCGTTTCCTTCGATTGTCCCGCGACCGGACGGCTCCACCAGCTGCTTCCCCTCGAGGAGGTGGGGAAAGCCCCGGGTGGGGATCGAGACGCTCAGAAGACCTAGGCGTCCGGCCTCCCGCTTCCAACTCTCTTCAGAGACCTTTTAGGGATCCAGAGAGACCGACTCCCGCCCAAAGCCCGCTCGCTCTCCCCTAGTCCCAGCTCTAGGTCCTCGAGCACCCGCCCGTCGGCTACGCTTTGAAGCTGGCGGGACGCCGGGGTCCAGCGCGGCAAGTAGGCAGAGCTCGGCAATGTCTGGCTCCTTCCACGAGGGGGCGGACGAGCACTAGCCTCGCCTCGCCCCGCGCTCTCCACCCGGCTGGGGGTGTGCTCAGTCTGGGGCGTAGGATGGATTTGGTCTTGGCGGCTGAAAACTTGGGCTTCCTCCCCTTTGCGATGGTTTATTTTGCACTTCTGCCTCTTAAGGGAGTTCTAGGCAAAGAGAGGTAGAGTTAGGGACCTGGGGACTGTCAGGCTAGTGTTCCCACTGAGGTGGGAAATCTGGGACTTTGGAAATGAGGGGAGTGGGTGGGACAAGGAGTGGGGCTTGAGCCTGGGAGCACAGTGCTTTCCTTTCTAATCAAGATATCCAGATGTCTTTGGAGGTGAATTTTTGGTGAACATTAATATGAAAGTTGGGTTGGGTAAACAGGACAAAAGGGAAGAGGGCTAGAGGGCAGGAGGGGCCTAACAACCCTAATTTTAAGCCCCTGATTTGGAGGATAGGTATGGATCACACCCTCATATTTTGCTTGGGGAGATTTGCTAGGGTTGGGGGGGGCAAGGCTTATTTGGAGATAAGGAGCCAGACCAGTTGCAAAGGAGGACCTTTTTGGATTTGATCTCAGAAGGGTATACAGTTGATCAGAATGACTGAATATTGACATCCAGGCCTGGGGCCTTCTGCTTCAGATTCAAGTGTGTCTTTACTTGAGTGCATGAAAGAACAGCTGCGAGTGGGAACTGGGGTTGACTAGGGATACAGAATGGTGAGGTGGCTTTGGCATGTGAGGGTTACTTTGCTCTCTGTCCGGTCTGGAGTTGAGAATTATACTAGAGGCTCCTTTTGTTATCAGGATGGAGTGTTAGCTGGTCTGTTGTGGGGTGCCATTTGTTAGCAGATGTTGAGTTGATATGATTGCTACAGGCAGTGGGCTCCACATTTAGTCAAGGGCCTGTGGTGTGCTAGAGGCATGGGGCTGACCTTGAAGCTGCATTAATTCTGGGGATTCTGACACCTGCAGTTTGGAGTCTGTGTCCATCTCTGTCACCTTGGATTATCAGAAGAGCCAGAATGATTTTGGGGTGCAGTCTGTTTTGGGGTATAGGTTTCAAGACTAAGATTAAGGACCTGAAATTCAATTTGGAGTTTTAAATTTTTAAATTACTTTGAGGAGGATCACAATAGGAAGCTGAGAGCAAGTTTGAAGGCTTTGTGTGGTTGGAGGTCCGTGGGGAGGGTGCAAAGTTGTATAATTTGAATCTTGTGAAAACTTATTTTGAGGGGGAGGATATTCTTGGGTATGCATGGATAACTATGAAACTTTGTCCAGGAGGAGAAACAAGGTGAGGGCTCCCAGGGTAGAAGATTAAAATTTTGGGGTATCCTCATTTGGGGGTGTCTTGTCACCCTTTGGGCACACTTGGTGAAGCTGAAGGATAGATCATAAGGTGAAACTCATTTGGAGGTTCGCTTAATTTGGGTTGGAATATCTTTTGCGAATAGCTCCCTTTCACCCCAGATTCTAGACTTTTTTCACTCTAGTGAACCCCTAAATAAGCACAGGATTTGAAGGGAGAAATTTGGAAAGGGCATGGGGTCTCCTCATGGATGTATTACTATGTGGCCTGGATAGGTGTGTGAGAGAGAGAGGAGGTGGTTTCAGACTCCAAACCCCAATTTCTTTAGGGAAAACACTTCAGTTTGGGGGAAGGCAGAGGAAAATGGGGTGTCTTTTGGTAAAGTGGTCACCCCTGAGCAGGGCAGTGCTTTTGGAGCTGTGGCAAGGAGAGGTGGTGGTGGGGTAAAACAAGGGGATTCCTGTACCTTGATTTTCTAAGATAACAGCCCCAAACAGAAAGCCGGCAGAGAACTGGGAGTGTGGGTGAGCTGAGGGGGAGGGGTTCCCAACGGCAGCAGGGGCGACAGATGAGCCAGGCCAGCTCTTCACGCCTGGGTCCCTGCTCTCTTCAGTTCTCCTCCCCTCTCCCTCCCACCGCCCACCCCCCCAACCCAAGGAGAAAAAAAACCTGCCTGTGCAACAGCAATGGCAGATTCCAGTCCTCCAGGCTTCCCTGAACCACCACGGAGACCAGCCGGGGGGAGGGGAGGGAGGCTCGGGCTTTCCTGCTTCCTTAAGCCAGGAGCAGTGAGCTTGACCTCCTGGCCCCCAGCCCTTTGAGGAGTGCCCCCCCTGGTCTGGAAGCCAGGTGTCCTGGACCCTAGCCCCCAAGCAGGGGGGGGCCTGGAGAGACGGGGAGGAGGAAGGAGGGAGTGACTTCCAAAATTGGCATCGGGACAGAGCAGGGCTGGCGGGAGGCAGGCGAAAGACAGAATTTTCCTGAAAAAACGGGGGTATCTAAGGACCCCAAATTTGGGGAGCTAGTCCAGGACTGTCTTCCCAACATCCTAGATTTTTTGGGGATTTTTTGGGGGCCCCGGGACCCTTCTAGATGGGGTGAGGAATGTAGTGTTGGGGGAATCTGACTGGGGCATTGCAGCTGCCTCTCCCGCCGAGTTGGAGACGGATGGGCTGGGACGGGTTTTGGGGGGGTGTCCCCAATTCTGACTGGGAGTGGAGGAACCCCCTCCAGAGCTCTCTTGTGGGGGTCCCCCCTCCCCAGGGCACTCCCCAGTCCCTGAGCCAGCCGAGAGGAAGGAGGCCAGCGATGCGACTGGGGCGGCTCCTTTCTCCTGCACCCCAAATGTAAGGGATGCACCCCAAAATTTGATCCTTTCAAAATAGGGGACCAGGATCTCAGGGGAGAGTAGCTGAGGTAAGTGGGGAGGAAAGTGTCCCCTGTTTTCAGGAGAGACGTGGCGGTTGGGGGGGGAGGTTTGGAGGTGCGTGCTGGGGTGGGGTTGGGCTTTGTCAGCCTTAGAATTGGGGGTATGATTGAAGAGTCTTTCTCTTATACCCCTAAACTGCAATCCCCCATATGGAAACCAAAGTCTGAGATCAGAGAGCTCCCCAGCATCCTCAGCCCTTAGGATAGTGTTCGATTTCTTTTACCCCCACAATGGTTCTGCCGAGGGTGGGAGCTGGGGGCAGCTGTTGTTTTGGGGGTCCTGGGGTGCAATGAGGAGCAGGAGGCCTTGGCAGTGTTTGATATAGGACAGATAGGGGTCTCGGGGAGGGAGTCTGGCATCATCAGGGGCCTAAAAAGACTGCTTCCTTACACCATCTCAGATCTTTTTGATTGTTAAGAGTTTTGGGGGTGTGTCGGAAGGGGGTTGGTAAAAGGTGGGATGGTATATGGTAGAGTAACATTTGCTTTTTACAGGGTACTATTTTGATTTGCAAAAGGGGTTTTGGCCCTTGGAGTTTTCTTTCTGGGAGGTACTTTTAAAAATTGAGTCCTGGACAGGAGGAAAAGGCTAAGAGAAGGCCTAAGGTTGGGGGTGGGGAGAGGCATGTTTGTCTCAGCTTAAACGTGGCTGTCTGGGGTGGGCCCGCCTGCCTGAGCCTGGTGGATAGGCTGGTGGGTGGTGTTGTGGGTGTGGGGCATGGGTCTTGGAGGGCCATGGGGGGTGAGAGAAGCACTGGGGGGTTGAATATCTGGCCCTCAGATCCAGAGAGCCCCCTTGCTGGGCCTTGCTGTTCCCCTTTCCCCCTGGCCTCCATTTCCTGCCTTTGGCCTCCATCTTGTGGCAGGCCCAGGGCCCAGGGCGACTTCCGGCCCCCCTCTCCCAACCATGTTCCGGCCCCACCACCTCTGGACTGCCAACTCCCAACCCTGCTGTCCTTGGCCCTCTGTCTCTCCTAGCGTTTCTCTTGGGTTCTGACCCAGGGAGGGGAGGAATGGACACAGGAAGCCTTGGGTTCCTGCCCTTGCTGAGTTGGGAGGCAGTTTGTTGGTTCCCCCCTACCCCCAGTCATGCCCTATTTCTTCTGCCCCTGATCCCACCCTAGGGATCTGTTGAGCTTAGTTCCTTCAGAGGGAAGATGGTTCGTCTTATTACCCTGTGAGCTCATGCCCTAGGCCCCTGTCCTTCCAGTTGCCTGCCCAACTCGTTTCTAGTTTCCCCAACATTTTGAGGGCCATATTTGCCTTTTATGCCTTCTCTATGTCCCTGCTCTTGGTGGTAGGGGTCTTCATAGCACTGTCTTGTGCTCTATTCCTCTCAACTCACCCGTCCTGCTCCCGCCCCAGCAGCACACTGTGGTTTGTACGGCACTGTGGCCACGTCCAAACCACACTGTGGTGTTAGAGCGAGGGTGGGGGAGGCACCGCTGAGGCCTGGCCCTGGGAGGCCACTCTGGAGAAGTGACACAAATATCTGGGGCCCTGTGGCAAAGTTCTTGTGAGGTGGGGAAGAAGAAGATATGAAGACACTGGAACAGCCCCTTTAAAATCTCTAGGCTAGTCTCAGGAATACTGACCGCCAGCAACCCTAGGAGTAAGTTCTGGATCCAGAGAGCAAAGTGGAGTCTTTGTTGCCCACACCCAGCTCCCCTGGCTCTAGCAGCACAGAAATATTGGCACTGGGAAGTGAGTCTGCCAGTATTGGCTGTGCTGCTCCAGGCAGGGTGGCGAGAACTACTGAGGAGGGGCTGAGCCCCTGAGGGCCAAGGAGAGGTGAAGGAACGGCAGCTGACAGCACCATGCTGAGAGGGAATCTTTATTTTCTGTATAAAAATGTCCATCGGATGGAGGTCAGAAGTTGAGGGAAGATGGGTAACAGGGACAGCCAGGTGACAGTCCTAGCAGCCTTCTGACTCTCTCTCATGCAGGCCTTGCTCAGAGTCTCAGGTGATCCACAGGTGAGAGGCGGAAGGCTCAGCAGGAGAGCAGAGGAGCATCAGCGGAGGTGGTGAGAAGGCCAGAATCCAGGGTCAGGCTGTCTGGAACAGGAAGGAAAGTGGACAGAGATGGAGCAAGCCCCAAGTAGTTTCCAAGACAACTACCACCTCTCCAAATACCCTGCTTCTTACTGACCCGATTCCTTGCACTGTGAGAACACCTTCCCTTCAGTGCCCCTGAAGTAGGGAGAGGCTCCTGCTGATACCCTCCCCCACCCCAGCCAGTGTGGGAGGAGGAAGACTCCTACCCTGGTCGAGGTTGAGTTTCTTGGCTGGAGGAGTTTCTCCTAGCCCTTCAATATCCACCAGGTCACTGTTGGCGTCCGAGTCATTCAGAGCACTGAGTGTCACATCTGGGAGGGGGCACAGGCTAGGTTCTAGGTTCCCTGACTTCTCCCCTCCCCAGTTTTCCAAAGCTTTGTGCTCTATCTCCCCCACTTTGAGAACCATCATAGGGAGGGAAAGAGATCTGTCCTTCGACCCAGGCCCAATTCTCTCACTGAACCTCACATGGAACCTTTAGCCCCTACCCTAGGTAGCAATAACTCTCCACAGCTCTCACCAGCCTTCTGTTTCTTTACGGGGGGACCCCCAGCCTCTGGAACACTGGAGCTGCTGGGTGGAGGGGCGGCTGGAGGAGGTGACAGGACACCAGATGCCACCTTCTTGGGCCCTTTTTTGGGTGATTCAGCTGGAAGGGGGATGCCAGAATCTTCATAAACCTTTCGTTTTACAGTGGCCTTTATTTGAGCCCTGAAGAGAAGAGACAGCAGATTAGGGAAGAAATCATTAGAGAGGCTCAGGGAAGAGGGGAGAGGAAAAGGTAATGGACTATTCTGAAGGAATTCTGGGAGCCCTGCATAAGAATCCAATTCAGGGTCCCAACCCTTTGGTAGGGTTCTCATTTTCCTGAAGCTCTGAACCCATTTAGGGCAGACAGAGTGTGAAAAGTGGAGTAGTGAGCAGTAAGAAAGGCCTGTCCCTAATTCTCTCTGGGAGAGATGTATGGATGTATAATGCCCCCAGGTAAGGCCTGGTGATTTACAAGTAGATCAAGACTTATTATTAGTAGAACTGGATCAACTAGTTTAGAATCACAATACCCTTGGAAACCCTACAGTCTCAAAAGATCTATATAAATAACCAGAGACCTCCCATTATCAAAAACAATAATTGAGTATCCCAGGCACCCTAAAATAAAATTCTTGGAAGGTTCTGATTGCAATAGCATTTTAGGAACTTCTGGCCAACTGTGATAATTCTTATGTTCTTTCAGTCCTCAATGCAATGCTAACAAAACTACCACCAAAGTAGGAAAATTGCTGAACTGGGAGTTCTAAGATGGAATGATGGGTAAGGAACAAAGCTGCCCACCCCCCTTTCTGTGCCATCCACCCTCCCTCACACTGTCCGTTCCTTGATGACACAGCTGATGTGATTAAGATCGTCCCCAAATCGCTTCACAGCAGCCCTCAGCATCTCTATCTCCGTCTCCGTCCACTTCGCACTGTCGGAAGGGGAGAGGGGGGGATTGCAAAAATAGGAGTGGAAGGGTATGGAGCCAGCCCACTGGCTGTGCATCCCACAGCCAATTAGCCTTCTCCCCCCAACCTCTGGGGCCCCTTCCAAGGGGTCCTACTTAAAAAAAAAATTAACAACTTCTGGGGAATCCGCCCACCCCCAAACCACATGAAACTGTATCCACCGCTACCCTAGAACTCCACTCTCCCTCATGAATGTGCAACTGCTGCAAAGGGCCCACCGACTATTCAAGAACTAGGGTCATGCAAACAGATTCCCTGACACAGTCTGCAGCAGTCTGAGCAGTTATGATTTGGGGGGTGTGGTAGTGGCGGTGGCTGGGTCTGTCGGTTCGGGTTGCGGACCTGTCCGTATCTTCATCTGTCATTCATTCTCATTCAACGATCATTTATTAACAGCTGCTCTGCGCTGTGCCAGGCACAAAGGGAAACTAACATCTATCCCTGCTCTAGAGAGGATCTGTGTTTGTGACCGAGTCCAAGCGTCTGTGCCCGGCGTCCACGTCCCAGCCCGGGCTCACGTACCCCGCGGGGGAAGAGTCGGCCACGGGATGCAGCTGCATTGTTAGCTCTCCGAGCTTCGTGAAGGCGGCGCCGGCCGCGGAGAAGATCTCTCCGACCTGGGGGCGGAGCAGCATTACAGGGGGCCGGCTCACAGCCGCCTCGCGGTCCCGCCCGGAGACCCCTAGCCCCACCCCAGGCTCCGCTCCCGCCCGCACCCCGTCCAGCGCGAAAGAGCCGGGAGCCAAGCAGGGGACCCGCCCTCCTGTGGCCGCCAGGGAGCGCTGTCCGCGAGGGAGGTCGAACCTTTGTGGACGCTGACGTCATGGCCCCGCGCACCTCCTCACGGAGACGCTCTGCCGCCGCCACCACGCGAGCCGGGACCACGGAGAGCCGGGCGACCGAGCCGCTCCGACCCCGGCGCAGGAAGTCCCACCCTTCCCGCAGCTGATTGGCTGCAACTCTGCCGCTTCCCGCCCCACCAACCGCAGTCGCTCAGGCGGCCGCGGCGCTCGAGAGGTGGAAGACGTCGCCTCACTTCCGGCCGGCTTCACTCCACTTCCTCGGAGGGGTCGGGACTCTGCAGTTAGAGGTCGACCTCCCGCCTTGGCTCGGGCCGCCCCCTCGCTCAAACACAGACGCGACGTTTAAGAGAGCAGCTTCTCTTTATTGTGACACGGGTCAAGACTAGGGGGCTGGACGCCGGAGATTGGAGAACCTGGGATGCAGACTTCTTCTGGGACAAAGACACCAGAATGGGCGGGAGGAGATCAGGGCTGGGAGTCTTTAAATAGAGGAGGGGGCTGGAGAGGGGAGACCGGACCGCGCTCTAGCGCACCATGTACTCCTTGCGCTTATTGAGCCGAACCTGGCAGAAGGAGAAGCCTCCGAGGAGCAGATAGAGGCCCGCGGCGATGAAGCAGTTGTAGCTGACTTGCTCGTAGAGGTTGTATATGTTCTGAGGGCCGTTCCTGAGTGGGGGATTAAGCAGGTGTCAGCGACTAAGAGCATCCAACGGTTACAGGCATTTACCATGCGTCAGGCACCGTCCTAAACTCTGTTTTGTGTATTACCTTATTCAATCTTCTGCACAGTGGGATTTATTCTATTATATCCTTTTTGCAGAGATGAACTGAGGCACAGAAAGGCAAAAATACGTAAAGAAGCCGCACCTAAACTGGTGGGTTTAGGTTTAAGCCCGATTCCCAACTTTTAAATGCCTTCCATTTCTTTTTTTGGTGCTACGGATTGAACTCGCGACCTTGCAATGTAAAGCAGCGTTCTACCACTGAGCTACAAACCCCAGCCTCTAACTACATTCTAAACAGAGCAACTCTCCTAATAATCAGGGTCCTAAACATCCAGGCTCCGCAATTTCCTGCTTATAATTCTGACCATAGGTCCAGCCACTTCTCATCTGCACCCGGCTTCCCTCGTCCCCAGACCACTTACTCAAAATCTTTCTCCGTGAAGGGAACGTCCTCAATTAACACAGCGGAATGGACATTGAAAAATATTCCCAGCATTATCTGAAAAAAGGAAATAGGTAGATTGTTGAACTTAGGCACTTGACCTGTTGGTCACTCCCTACACCCCTCTCATTTCTAATGTTGCCACAACACCTGCGCCTGGAATTAACCAGATCGAGCTAGTAGTAGGAGTGGTTATAGCTGGATTTGGACTCAGCCACCTGGAATAGGGCATGAAGTGGGGACAGTGAGACTAAAGGCTGGGACAAGGATGGGAATAGTCAGCAACCCGTCTTTTCCAGGAACCCAGACCGTAAGGAGTCATTATCACATCATCACGAGGCACGGTAGAAGAGGTGAGGGAGAACAGCCACTTCATATTATTTCTGGAAGTGGCTGCAGACAGTCCTGGGGAAACAAGGCCTCAGCTACCCATTTCAGGAAGAGGCACTCCCTCCACGCGCCCCCAGCCTGCATTAACTCATGCATCTCTCAAGACCCCAGCTCTTCCTTTTCTTACCTTGATAGGTACACAAATTTATCAGCTCTAGTTCCCATTCCAGGTTCCTGCCCCAGCACTTTCTCGCTCCAGTTCCCCATTTCTTCACTCTCAGTTCTGTCTCAAACTCCAGCCCCCAGTTAGCCCACCAGTGCCTTCAGCCTGCCTGCTGCTCTCTAAGACCTGAGGTTTCCTGGCCTTCCAGCCCTCCAACCCCGGAGACCCTCGGGCCCTGTCCGGGAAGTCCCCTCACCAACATGATCACTCCCCAGGCGCTGAGGACGATGCCGCAGGCGGCCAGCTTGGGCCCACAACACAGGAGCGACGCCATGAAGAAGGGTATCAAGGAGGGCTGGAGAACGGGCCGAGCGCAGTGGCCAGGCGGTGAGAACCAGCCCTGGAAGCTGCGGGGTCCCGAGAGCTGGACTTGGGGGGTGGAGCCTCGGAGGGCGGCAGGAGGCGTGGCCTCAGGCCCTACCCATCCCGCGGCGGGGGCGCCCGCGGAGACAGTGGGCCCTTCGGGGTCCTCCGGGACTTGGGTGGGAGGAGGCAGCGTCTGAGACCGAAGTCGCCCCTCCGGAAGCCCTTCTTAACCCGTGTGGCGGGGGTGTCAGAATCGCAGGAGCGAGGGCTTAGGGTTTCCTGGTCTCCTCCACCCCTCCGCGTTGGCATGGGAGTAGCTGGTGTGTCATGTGACCAGGTTGGCGCATCACGTGACGAGGGACGAGCAGGGATCCGGCCTGGAGCAGGGATCTCCAATTCTGGCAAGGTCCTGCTAACTTGGGTAACGGGCTGCTAAGATAAGAGGCGTGGAATCATCATTTTTTCCCCCTTAGACACCTTAGTCGGGTGATCTCCTGTAATGGGGAAGCGGTAAGTGAGACGACGAGATTTGCTCCCAGGGGTGCGCGCGCCTGGCGCTGCTGTGCCTACCCCTGCCTTTCAAAATAGTTACTCTGACGACTCAGTAAAGCGAAAGGAGCCCGCTGCGGAGGCCAGAGCATGCTGCTGTGGCAAGAATGCTTCAGAATTGCCGGGGTTCTTGGCATTAGAGTTCTCTTAAATAACGAAGCTTGGAATACTGTATGGTTTTGTTTTGTTTTTTTTTTAATCATCTTGCTTGGAATACTGTATACTTCTGGACGGAAAAAACAGAAAGAATTGGGGTAAGAAAAGTCCCGGGGAAGCAGATTCGGTGAGCAAGTTGTGAAGGCAAGCAGTCCAGCTACATGTACTGGGGAAAAGTCTACAAAAATATCACTTGGCTCTCCCCTTAACTAAAGAAAGCGGCCCTTTGTAAAGTAGGGTACAAGATTTAAAAACACGAGTAGATTGCCTCCTCCAAAAACATTTATTTATTTTACTAGAGTGATATTTGCAATTATCATTCAAGATAGGGATGTTTAAGAACACTCATTTGGGGGGGGGGCTGAGTTTTGAACCTAGGTCCTTGAGTGAAGAACACAGTTTTGCAAGACAAAGAGCACAGAATAATCGAGAAAGATCATTTGAAAAGAAACAGTGTCATGGGCTAGTTTAACTTTGTTATATTTTCCCGTTTATTTTGTGCATATTATTCTTAAAAGGGTTGTGAAGGAGTGGCTTTGAACTATGAGTTTCCTATTTCTCTTGTTTTGGACTGTCTGTAGAAGGGAGCATTTTGGGGCAGAGATTTCTGTTCTGGGCTCCAATCACCCCTTCTTATTCAGGGACATTTGGGGTACATGTCTGGATACGAGGAACAAGAGTGGAGGGGAAATAAGTATGAAGTCTAGTTCCTGGGAAAGGAGAAATAACTGAGGTAGTTGGTTTCTCCTAGAAATCTCCTTTCCCTGCCCTCCTCCATGCCCTTGTCTCGGATGTTTTGGAAGTAGGGTCAGGGGCTCAAGCTAGTAAACAATATAAGGACTAAGTCAAGTGTATAGTCTTTGCATGTCCCTCAAGCAAAGCATTTTTTTGATATTTTCAAATGACTGAATAAGCCAAAATAATATTTTGTGATGTGTGAAGTTCATAGCCAAGTGTTCATGAATGAAGTTTTATTGGAGCATAGTTATACTCATTTGATAACATATATTGTCTATGGCTGCCTTCATGCTCCTGTGGGAGAGCTGAGTAATTGTGGCAGAAGTAATTGTGGCCTAAAATATTACCTGACTCTTAATTTAGTGTTTTCCAGGCTAGTGGTACTGATGCAGAAGGTTTAGTTTGGTGAGGAATCAGAGCCTTAGCAACAGAGACTTAGGAAAACATATTCAAGATGGACATGTGAGTCCTAAAGCTGATGTGACATCTTCCAGGTGGGGGCACCTTAGGTCTCAAATAGTGACACTGTTCTCTATATGGCTGGGCTTTAGGTATTCATAAGGCAGGTCAAGTTGCTCATTCCGGGCTGTGATCCCCCTTTCCAGGTTTTCCAGATCTATTTGGAATTGGCTTAGCACAGCGTTAGCCATGGGGTCTGAGAAATATTTTTCTTTGTGATGCCCCAGAGGCACCTGAGATGGAACAAAGGATCAGTTAGTTTCTAGTCTGCAGACAGAAGCACCTAGAACCCACCCCCTAACTGATGTTCCCTTCCCAACTGTTGTTTTCCTCTCCCTAGGATCCCCTTCTCACCATGTCTGGCTGGCGGCGACCCAGATGCCATGTGATAGTCATTTGAAGACAGGACTGCCGGATATCAGGTAGTGACCTCATTAGTGTGGCCATTGTCACATCTTCCTTGGTGGTGGGTGGGGGCATCCTCATTGTGCATGGGGCATTAGGAACCCAGGCATACCAGTCCAGCTGGGGGAAGAAACTGTAACCCTAAATCCTTGGTACTTAGGGTTTCAATCCCCCTCTCTCCCTTGGATCTCCCAAGGTCCAGACCTTGCCTTCAGGGACCTGGGCTTTCAGCTGTCCGTACCTGGCCCTGGTTGATGGCCCCATGCTGAGCTGTGCATGTGAAGACACACATGGTAAGGAAATGGCAGAGTTGAGCCTGGGACTGGAAAGAGATGGGGAAACCTGGACAGGAAAGAAACAGGATTTAGAGGGTGCAGTGTAAGAGGAAAGAAAGAAAGACTGATGCCTTGATAGGTCTGTATTTTAGAATTGATGAGTATTCATTTATTTAGATATATTTGTGTCAGACATGGATTTCTAGGAAGAGCTCAAGAATGGCTTTTTCTTCCCTGGAGATGAAAACGCAGTATGTGTGTGTGAATGGGGGAGTTGAGATTAGCTAAGGGTACTATCTAGATCCTGGTTGGGGGAATAGGTGGGGAGGGAGGGCCAGATTGGCCAATGAAACCTGAGTCCCAAGGATCAGGACACTAACTTCAGGTTTGAGCCACAACATATATAGTACTGAGGTTGCATCTGGAAATGACCTTGCATTCTGGCGTGTGAAAATACCTGGATGCTCTGTATGGTGGATGGTAGCAGGCTGGATCATTATAGGCTTTGGTGGAAAACTTTCCCTGTTTATATCTTCAGGCAGGAAACTTTCCCTATTTAATTCTTCAGGCAGGAAAACAGGGAACTATGAAGACAGAATGTGAGCCCAAACATGGACTGGAAAGAACCGCTCACTGGCTCTGGCCTGATTGGCGCCTAGGCCATGACAGGTTATGAACATCTGTGACTGTGGTGGGGGACAAGAATAGGGATTGATGGAGAGGGTCTCTGAGAAGGGCAATCCTTAGGTATCTAGAATTGTCCTGAGTCCTAGGAGGTGTGAATGGGATTCAGATACTTTCATGTATGGAGGGAGGAGTATGATTTGGGCTTAGAGTTCTGTCCCAGAGGGGCAGGGCTAGGAAGAGGTTCTTGCAGAATATCTGAGGAGCTTCAGTCTATGGAATGGATCTTACCTCGGTCCTGGGCCTGGCACAGCCCCACCTCTGTGATCTCTCGACACCAGGTCTGTAGCTCAGGGTCCCCCCTAACGGCATCATCCCTCTGGTAGAAAAGGTGGACGATTCCCTCCACATACCTGCCCAGAGAAGGAAGCTGAGCTCTTTGAGAAGACTCCAGCCTTTGCCGACTATTCCTCTATTCTGTGGCCTCAGATGAACTGACTGTCCCTGTGCCTGGGTTAGCTCCTATCAGACTTATTTTGAGACCTTCCCCCAGGATTTATTTTTTTGTTGTTGCTAGGGATGAAACTTGACCTTCAGACATGTTTGGCAACTGTTCTACTCCCAGCCCTCCCCTGGTTTTTTATATACTATCATAAAGGAAGGAGGTGTAGTTTAGTAGTTCTAGGTATCCTATGTACATGGTTGCTATCCATTCTTCCTAGCAAAACCCTGATTCTTCTAGATCACTCAGTCTCTGCGCACAAAGCTGTTCTGTGTGCCCTGCCCCCCTGTCTCTTTAGTTTTAGACCTCACCCATCTCCTCACTCTTTCTTATCTCTCCCTGGAGAGGTGTTTTGCCCCATGCTGACCTCAAGCCAGAACCCTACCCTTTCTCTCCCACCCATTTCTCAGCTCCTCTCACCCACCGGGCAGTGATCTCCCAAAGCTGTAAAGCATCATGGGCATAGAGAGCACTTGGGATTCCCAGCAGGCCTCGGTCAGCCAGGTCATCAGGAGGACAGAGGGAACGGTAGGTCAGCTGAGCCATTGCCCGATGGAGCAACTGCACATGGCCCCCTCCACCTGTGCTCACTGCCTGGGACAAGAGTTGACAGGGATTAAGGGACGACGGAAGCAGAACTGGAGAATGATGGCCTATTTATACAGAAAGTTCAAGATGAGATTTTCAAATTTAAAGACATGTATGTAAAGGAACAGGGCTTATGGGTTAAGGGTCAGGACATACTCACAGGTCATCTGGGATGCTGAAGGTTGCAGAAGATTGTAGAGAATTTACCTGATCAAATATTCCTCCATCTGAGATGAGCTGGGTCCTGGCCCGGGTGTTGATTTCCATAGTGTAGCGGATATGGGGGATCAGGAGCTGGGGTGGAGGAGATTGAAGGGTAGTTAATGGAGGTCATGTTTGGGTCCTTTCTTGTAGGGCCTGGCACCCAACATGGTGGCTTTCTTCTTGATGCTTTCACCCCTTTTGCTGCTTTGACAGTCTGGTCTGTCTCTCTGATCACGCTCATGTTCTCCAGCTTCCTTGTGAGTCAGGCTCTGGAGCCATGCTGACCAGGGTTTCAACCTATACTTTAGCTTTGATACTAGGCCAAGTTTATAACCCTCTAATCTGCAATCTCCTCATCTGTCAGTAGGGGGCAATAATAGGCTCTCTTATCTCAAGGAACTTTGGTGATGTCTGAGATTATGTGAGCGAGGTGTGAAGAGTCATTAGTATACCCAGAAGTCCTCCAATAGTAGGTAGCTGTTATCATTCTGTTTATTATTTCTACCTTAATTATAGGTGTCCATTATGAACCAGCCCCTTTTGATTTTCTTTTATTTTTCGTCTATCAGTCACAGTTTAAACTAGTCTCTGTACTCATCAAAGCTGCACCTCCATCTCTTGGTTGTGTCACTGCTGGTTTTTTTTTGGGAACAATTTGAGCAGGTAGTTTCAGTCAGAATTACAGAGCTATTATTGATCTATCTGCTTAAAGCAGTGGAGGAGCTGGTGTCAAATCTGTCCCCACTCCCAGCTGAACACTGTTCAGCCTCCTCTCCTGCTTTTCCTTGACTATTAAAATAGGCTACCTGAGTTTGGCGCATACTGTAATCCCAGCAACTTAGGAGGCTGAGGCACTAGGATCACAAGTTCGAGGCCAGCTTTAGCAACTTAGTGAGACCCTGTCTCAAAAAATTAAAAGGGGGGCTGGAGCAGTGGCTCAGTGGTTACGGCGCTTGCCTGGCATGCACAAGTGCACGGGTTCAAACCCCAGCAACCTACGTACACAACTAAGTGTCAGAGCAACGAAAGCCATGTGAAAAACTCAATAAAAATTGATTCTCTCTGTCTCTCTCTCTCTCACACTGTCCTTCTCTCTTAAAAAAATAAAATAAAATCAGTTGGTTGTAAACGTGGATTTATTTAAAAAAAAAATTAAAAGGGCTGGGGATGTAGCTCAGTGGTAACCTTATCCCTCAAAAAAGGTACCTGTTCCTCCCATGTGTTTCTTCTTACCTTCGATTATTTATCTTCCTTTCTATACAATTAATTTTTGCAGGTTTCATCCAATTTTGGTATTTATCTGAATTGTTGATGCTGGACACAGGAACAACCCAAGTGATCACTTTGGTATTAAGACATCAAAGCAGCTTACATTAGTATGAAACTTTTCATAAAGTTCATAAAAGATGCTGCGTGTCATCGAAAGCTCAATGTGCACATGAGGAGAGAAGATGCCTGAGGACAAACAACTACTAGTATTAATAATTGCAGGAACTAATTTTTTGTAGCATGTTTTGCATGATTGTTTTATGCCATTTTATCCTTTAACAACCCCGTGATGGACATCCTCTTATCCTCATTTAAAGATGTAGACATTTGGTAAGTACTGAGGTTAGGATTCAGAATTGAGACCCTGGCCATCAAAAGGTGGCCATTCTCCTACATGTCCTATAACAACTCAGCTACCTGCCATGGGAAGAAGTTGTTATGGTCAGTGGTGACGGCATGGGGATGAGCTAGAGAGGGGGACTGTAAGTGTGAATAGAGCTTTCACCTAATTGTGTTGAGAGAAGATGATGATGCAGGAGATACCATGTGACAAATAAATTCCAGGATCCTTTTAATCACACTGGTCTCCAGCTTGTCAGTGTTACCAAAGGGGTGACCTCAAGGGGTCACAGCTACATCGGCCAAGCTTGGGGTTTGTTTGGAGGTTCCTAGCGGGAACAATTCTGTTATTCTCAGTACCAAGTGCTTACTTGTATACCTTGCTAACATTTAAAACTCCGTGTTGCTCAAACCAAACACTTCATTTTTGCCCCCAAATTAGTTCCTTCCAACTATACTACTCATAATTACTCTGGTTCATAAGCTTCTATCATTCTTGTGCCCTCCTCTTCCATGTTTCCTATCTTAAAGTGTCATCAAGATTTTGAGAACATTTTCAAAGCAAGTGTAAGTCTGATTTTGCTGTTTTCTGCTTAGCAGTAAATACTGAAGAGTTTCATAAAAGTAGAGTATTTCTAGGTTAGTACAACATATGCACCCTATGGGCTGCTAGGGATCAGGACTTCTGACTTTTCCAGGCTTGCACCTAGATGTGCTGCAGTTTTTCTGTTTCCTTTCTTTACCACGTCTTTGATTTTTCATTTTCCCTCTTGTCACTTATGCACATATTTACCTGCCTTACTCTTGGGCAGGTATAAGTAGCTTGCTGGGCTTCTCTCCTTGTATTCTGATCTGTTCCTACTTAGCTGACTATACTGTTGGGGTGGGACATTCTCCATCAGTTCTACACTGTTGTAGGTTGTCCCTTGTGATTTCAAAATCTAGTGCTGGGTATTGTTCTCTGGTTGGTTCTTGGGAACACCACTTCTCTTCCTAGCAAAATACTAAATCTCCTAAGGTGAGAATAGGCTTTCGTATTACTCCAAAGGAGGAATAAAACTTTTCTTTTGGTAACAATATTCTAGCTATACTGCATGCTCATTGCTAGGCTGTTAGATCTTTGAGAATTTCAGAGGGTTCCCTGTCTGAAGCAGATAGGACAAGAGTAGAACCTGTACCTTGAAAACAGGGTGCAGTCCTGGGAGGCACCTCATGGTAGCAACAGCGATGACCTCAGCCACCAAATGAGTGTTGAGCAAATGATATTGGAGCTGGTGCAGTTGGAAATCTGAGTTTCGGACCCAGGACTTGGCCAGGAGCCAGGCAAATGGAGGATCTGAGGGCAGGAACAGTGTTGGGGTTGGGAAGCTGGGATTAGGAGGCTGAATCTGGGAGAAAGAGAAATTGAGTGTTTATTGAATAATGCTATGTATGATCTGGTCAGCATTTCTGAGGAAAGAAATGACTAAGCAAGACTATTGCCTTCTAGAGGGTTATAGTGTAGTAGAAGGAATGAGAATCCTTCCTCTCTCTCCTCACTATCTATAGTGATATGATGGTCAGGTTGAGTCTAGGAGAAACTGGAAGCAGGGACTCCGTTAAGGAGGTCCTAGCAGTGGTTTGGGAGAAATGGGATGGGGTCGGAGCTCCAAGTAGCAGAATGGGAAGCAGAAACTGGGTGTGTATGATTATTGACAGTACTGATCAACTGATTGGTTGGGGTGGGGATAGTAAGAAAAAAGATTATCCAAGAGACAATGGATATTCAGAATCGGAGGATGCTTTGAGGTTAAATAATGATTCTCAGAGTATGCTCCTGAGATGAAGCATCCGCATTACTGTGGAACTTATAAGAGATGCATATTCTTGGTGCCTGCCCCAGACACGCTAAATCAGAAAATCTGTGGTGACATTGAACCCCTTGTGTAAGCACTTGAGGTGATTTGGAAGCAAAGTAATGTTTGGGAACTTCTGGATGTAGGATGAGAACTCCAAGAGGCCATCAATACTCTTGAATAAGTACTTCCATTTGGGTGAGTCAGGAGAGGCCAGGTTGTGAGCCATGACATGAAGATGGGTCTCAGTGAGGATGGTATTTGGGAGTCAAGAGCCAAGAGATTGGGTCCTTAGGGACAGAGGTTGATGTGAACAGAGAAGTGGGAGTGAGAAGCTCAGGGGGCCTCACCTGGATGAGCATGGGTAACAGCTTCCCATTGGGTTCCAACTTCAGCATGACAAGTGGGGCAGCCAGGTACTGCTTCTCTCCTCGGATCACATTGGCTGGAATTCCATCCAGCAGGATAAAGTCCGCCTCAAACAGGGAACCATTCTGGAGAAAAGAAGAATGTATCCATGCTTAGAGTTCAAAATGTATCCCCAGAGGGCTAGGGCAAAGAGCAAAACATTTGAGGACATTCAGTCTAGCTTAGCATCCTATGTAAGTTCCAGAAGCCTATTGGCAGAATAAGAGTACTTGGTCCAGTTCTCATTTTAAAGTGAAGAAACAGCTTAGCGAGGGTAGATGTCTTCTGTAAGGATGTGAAGTAGCAGATCTGGGTTCAGATCTAGGCTCACTTCATCCATTGGCATCATAGGTGTTGTCAACTGGCCCCTTGTCTAGGTGGCTAGACCCCTACTCTGTTATCCCTTAATGGTCTGCTCTGTACTTTTGACTCCCATCAGCTCAGCCATCCTCCTTCCATCCTCTATATAAATCTTACCTCCTCTGCCAAATATTCAACACAGCTTTCCCTGGCTACCACTGCCACCGAATATGGCACACATGCATGTGTCCACATTCATAGGCTCATCATCCTCACCTTCATCTGTCCAAAATCCATCTCTTTTTCCAGAAAACCCTGAATTTTTCCACCTGATGGCACAGGCTTTGTCTTTTTTCCTGCTAATGCACACTGGACATCAGCTAGGGATGTCATAGTTACTTCTAACATCTCTATGCCCTGGAGATGCATCCTATTTCCTTGACCATGCTGGAAGTTCTTATAGTTTTTCCCCTAACTACTTTGTCATTTCTAGATTTTGTTCCAGCACCAGAGTCTGCACCAAGTGGCAACCTCCTTTCCTATGACTTAATGTTCGATCCTCACTGTTTCTTCTCACCATACTACCAAGGAAAAACAATACCGTGTGTGTGTGGCGGGGGGTACCTGGAGTTCTTTCTCCAATTGGGCCTGAAGTTCCTCTGTCCCTGAGGGCAGCACCAGCCTGGAGGGCAGAGAGGTGGAGCGTCTCAACAGCATGGGGTTGGCGCCATTGAGGAACTGGTAGCCAAAAATGTCATCATCCTGCCAGCACTGGTGAACCTTCTCTGTGGGGTATGTGAGGGAGGATAGTTACCTGGACATCCCTCTCTTTCAGGCACTACCTCAGGAATTCAGACCACCCTGTACCCAGTCCCTTTTCATTCTTGAGGCCTCCGTGAGATTACCAGGAACAATATGTTTTCATTTGGCCAGCAGTTGCTGGGAACCTTGAAATACAATGGGTGGGTCATCAAAAGGGACCATTAAGGGGTTTGGAGACTTAAGTGAGTTACTGACCAGCCAGGGTACTTTTCTGACCCCAGAAGATCTGATCGAAGTCTTCCAGGTGGCTCCAGGAACGTAGCAGTGTGTAAAACCGTTTGAAGACCATTTCCATAGCCCTAAAACATGTTAAGGCATGAACCCATTGGCTGACCCCTTAGGCCCTCACCATGTACCACCACTCTTGGATCTCCCAGACCTGATGCCCCTCTGAGCCCAGCCTTTTTCTCACCCTGCCTTCAGTGCCCATTCAAAGTCTAGCCTCTTGTCCTCGTGGAATCTCATATTTGGAGGTAAGTCATCTTTGCAGTTGGCAGCAATTGTCAGGGGTAGTCCTTCCTTCCAGGTGGCCCAGCTAGAAGTTGGGTTAAAGCTTCAGGAAGGGTGTTGAGGTCAGTGGTAGGGGCAGGGGCGGGGAAAGGGCAGGACAGTTGGGAGGCCTGTGGGTGGGTGGTTACCAGTAGATCTGTTGTCTTTCCTTCACCTCCTTTTCTCGATGCTTTTGAAAGACGTCCAAGGCATTGTCTCCTGCTAGACGGGCTGGGGAGACATTGAGAAGATTAGCCATGTGCCTTTGGTCCTGTGCTTTTCTCTGCTTGTCCTTGTCTCCCTTTTTGTCATCAGATTCCATGTTTTTAGTCCTGCTCTATTGCTTTTATCTCTGACTTTGCCTCACTCAATTGATTCCCCTTTCCACATTTATCCCACTGTTAACCAATCTTGTATTCCCAATTTCACTTAATTTCAGCTCTCATGTCTTGCCAGAAGACAAAAATCTCATGTTTGTCACATTTTCCCTTAACTCATCTTCCCTTACCTGAGCCTATTTTACCAATGTCTAAGGTTAGGGGAAAAAAAATCACCTTATTTAAGGTGATAGAATCTTAGTCACCCATAGGACCACACCTATCTGCTGCTACATATTGGTCTGGCTTATTTCACACGTCTTATATGTAAACGACCACACCTTTACCTGTCTTCAAAGATTCTGTCTGCTTTCCTGGCCTGATTTTATTTTTCTTGGACTTAGCATCATGGTCTTCATTATTGACTTGCCCCTGCTCTTACCTGCACTTCGACTCACTTGTCTCAAGACGTACATTTCTTGTTTCCAGCCTCACAACCTGGCCATCATTTGTCTCTACTCATCTCCCGCTTACTAGTTACTCATAGTAAAAAAAAAACAATTGAATATTTGCTCTCCTTATTCATAACCCCCTCACAACAAGCGCTCCTTGTCCAACATCTTATAATTTGTTTACGTAGTTGTCTTCCCCCAGGCCAGAGACCAAGGCCCTGCCCTGTTCGGTGGGCACCTCACCTGTCCCTGCCCTAACTTGTTCTGGGTCACACAGATCTTTCTACTTTGCTTCTCTGATTCCTTCGTCACTGCATGGTCCACCACCTCATCTTCTTGGAAGAGGTCAGATCACCTATCCCTGTGCTGCGGCACTCGCAGCATCCCTTATTCTGAGTAAAACTGGGATTTCATAAATTCTTTCTGTCGTCCATCCTGGGATCGCTGCACTTCACGGTGCCTCAGGTCCATCTTTTCTCTAAGTCCCTCCGACCCTCCTCGGTCCCATGCTACCCAGCGGCCCCAGCGTTTCTGACGAGGCCTCGTGCCCACTTTCCCAACGCTGCCTTCTTACCAGTGCCCTCGGGCAGGCTCAGGATGCCATTGCCCTGCACCCAGCGGTAGCAAGGGAACGCGGTTTCCGCACAGGTTCCAGGGCCTTGCACCGTGATGCGCTCGCAGAACCACGCGTCGTCCACCAGCGAGTGCTGTTTGCGCAGCTTCACGAACTGCAGTGTGCCCAGGTCCTCCGGAACGTCCAGGACAAACTCCTCCTCCTGTGGGGGCCAGACCCGCCAGACTTAGCAGCGGGGACCCGGAGAGGCTTATGAGGGCGGGGCCAGCCCTTTGTGGAGCCTCAGTTCACCAGGACCTCTAAAGACAGCATCACCTCCCTCCCTTCCACATATGACCTGCCCTGGGCGTCTGGGATGCCCCATTTCAGCGGGAAGACAAAGGACGCAGTGCGCTGCCCGCTGTGACTTGATTTGATGGTGGAACACCATCCTCGCCTAGATCGCCCCATCACTGAGCCGTCCCGTCCCCGCGACTGTGCTTGGAGGAGTTTCACGTCTGACCACAGACTGTAATTACAGTGGCTCTGGGGCCATTTGGAGATGGAGTTGGGGACTTCCAGGACCAGGGTCTGGGTAAGGGAGAAGCCCAGCTGGAGCCTAAGGCTCCCAACCCTGTCCCTGACCTCGCTCCGGGCGTCCCAACTCCGCAGCACTCCTGGGCAGCGCGGTTACGCTGCCACTCGCCGCGTCTGGTACCCTGCCGGGCCAGGGACCCGGAGCCCCAGTCTCTCAGGCTGACCTCACCCCGCACGGGCCGCAGCAGTAGCTCCAGCTCCGCTTCCCCAAGCTCCCCGACCAGCCACAGCTGCACGCAATTGTGTGACCCGGAGAAGAGCCAAGCTCCGGTGGCCACGCGGATGCGGTAGCGGCCCATGGCGCCCCCCGGGAGCTCCTGCGAGGGGAGCGCGTTCTCCGCGATTCCTGGGACCGCCCAGGGCCGCCGACGCCTCGGGGCCAGTTCCAGATCTTTAAAAGATGGGTCTGCGTCCCCGCCCTCCCAAGTCCCCGCCCCGGACTAGCCTGAACCTGCGAGTAGAGCCGCAGAGCAGGCTGTGGGGAAGGGCTGTGCCTTCGGGGGACGGAGCTGGAAGAGAAAGGGACCCCAGTCAGGGAGAGGCCGAGAGGATAGGTGCGGTGGGGCCTCTCTGGACCTCATGGGGAGGCCCGAGGGCAAGGTCCTCCGGGTTGAACAAGCGTGAGGACATTTTCCCGGGGTTCCTGGTCTTTGGGGGAACTAGGAGGAAGAGGGGTGAGTCCATCTTCCAGACCACGGGAAAGTCCTTGCTGTTCTGGGCTGGGGCCTGGGAGAAGCTTGGGAATGGCTGGCCTGGAGGCTGCGCTAGTGTCCCCTGGGATGCTATCAGACCGCGTGGCCCAGTAAGTCCTCCAGTCCCTCGTCATTACTGCTTTTGAGACCTGTCCTTCAATAAATGACCAGGGCTACCTAGAACCTGGATAAATAACAGCTCAAGAATCGCTACCCCACTTGTTTCCCTGCCTCCTCCCTCCAACCTCCCATCTGCTCTGGTGAGTGCAGCCCTTTCACCCTAAGTAGGTTTCAGGTTAATTTTTATTCCCAAGGTCTCTTCTGGCCTTTTAGGGTGTCTTGGTAGGAAAACCAGGAACAGCAGATGGATTAGTGCTGGTTAGGGACTTTGTCAACAGTGAAAAGATAGTGCAGGGTTCAGGCTTGGTCACCCATTCAGAACTCAATCAGATGAAGCCCTCCCTGAACATGTCCCTATCTAGATCTTCCTGAACTATATACAGTTGATGACTGTGCCCTGGTGGCTTAGGCTTTCTTGAGGCACACCTCAAAAAAGACTCAGTGTGGCAGGAGTGGCGGTGCAGGAGGCTCAGGAGGCTGAGGCAGGAGGATGGCAAGTTCAGAGCCAGCCTCAGCAACTTAGTGGGGACCTAAGCAACTTAGTAAAGCCCTCTCTCAAAATAAAATATAAAAAGGGCTGGGGTTGTGGCTCAGTGGTTAAGTGCCCCTGGTTTCAATCCCAAGTACCAAACAAACAAATACAAACAGCAACAACAAAACCGAGTGTGCTGGTTGTTGGTAGGGATAAACCAGGTAGGTTCTAGTCTCACCTGCCAGCTTACAGACCTTACATCAGTGTCTGATGCCGTTTCCCGTCTTCTAGGGCCCATTCCTGCCACGTGCTTTGTGCATGGGACAGAGCCATTGGACATCCCCCTTTCATTCCAGTTTTCTAGGGCCACCCTATTCTGTAATATCCCAATAAAATGGCTCAAATTCTCATTGTTCATGATAGCAGGATCTGACCTTTTCTACACATTTTCATGGGGGCTACTTTTGCTTTC
Source organism: Aplodontia rufa (assembly GCA_004027875.1). NCBI lineage: Eukaryota > Metazoa > Chordata > Mammalia > Rodentia > Aplodontiidae > Aplodontia > Aplodontia rufa. Next base: position 28,186 of record PVKS010009445.1, read on the forward strand.
TAGAAAAGTTTGTTTTATATCTACTTCCAAAATCAGTCCATACTTCAGCCTGCTTCTCTGGTCTTTTGTGACTCTGCATACTGTAGTGTACTATGAGGTCACATGCCAAGAGAGGGAATGAATAATTGAGGAAAATAATTCAAGCTGTGTTAGATGAGTTAACATGTTTAAACTTTTAGAACAATGCCTGACACCTAGCCCTCTGTATATTAGCTGCTGTTATTTTATTATTTACAATTGAATGTCAGTATCACTCCTCCTAGAAATTCTTCTACCATTCATCACCGCACACTGTTTTCCCATGTCCCTGTACAGGTCCCAGCCTCCCACTAGGGTTCTTGCCCCTCAAGGTCCCTCCCCCACTTCTTTTTTTCTTTTTTAAGCACATGTACTATGTTGGGAGAATATATTTAAAAAAATTTTTTCCATGCTAGGGATTGAACCCAGGGTCTCACACGTGCTAAGCACGTTCTCTACTACTGAGCTACAGCCCCAGCCCCAGTCTAGGGAGGATGTATATATATACATATATAATTTTTTTGGCACCGGGATTTGAACCCAGGAATGCTTAACCACCGAACCACATCTCCAGGTCTTTTTATTTTTAATTTTGAGACAGGGCCTCACTAAGTTACTTAGGGACTTTCTAAGTAGTCAAGATTGGCTTTGAACTTGCAATCCTCCGGTCTCAGCTTCCTGAGCCATTGGGATTACAGGCTTGTGCCACTGCCCCCAGTGGAAGGATATACTTAAAAACAAAATCTCTCAATCCAGACAACCTCTTCACAAAGGTAACAGAGAAAGAAAACAGTTTTATTATTGAATAAGCTTTAAACCAGAATGTGTCACAGGCAATTGCTAAGAGATTGCAAACATAGGAATCTCACTCTTTTATACAGCTGAACAGACACAACTCATTGCCTACACATGCTCAAGATAAATTAGAACTAATTCTCAAGTAAAAGCATTTGCTAGTGCCATTTGTCACACATAGTACATCCTAGACTCACCTGGTAATTGGAGTGGTCACCTGTGTTCACTTAATTGGCTCAATCAGAGGTCAAATTTCTCATATCTCTCTGATAGGAGAAACTTTTGCAACTTAAAGCATCCATCTAAGTTAGGGTCCTAGCCTCCAGCAGAAACTGGGAGATGGAGACTCTGTTTCTCTTGGTGTGTATGTTTCAAACAGATGACCCCCAGGCCCTTGAGAAAGACATTCCTGTGTACTAATGCTTACAAGAGGCTTGTATAGCCTCAAAAAATGATCCACACACATTTCAGAGACAGAAAAGAATATACCGATTTTCTAAAGCAAATCCTCTTAAGAAAAGGGCTGGCGGGGGGAGTCTCTTCCCTTATTTTCAAAAGGGAGAATAAAACCTCTTATTTTCGAAATTTAAAAATTTTGTTCTTAGAGGGCTGGAGCGGTGGCTTGGTGGTTACGGCGCTGGCCTGGCATGTGCAAGTACACAGGTACAAACCCCAGCACCCACGTACACAACTAAGTGTCGGAGCAACGAAAGCCATGTGAAAAACTCAATAAAAGTTGATTCTCTCTCTCTCTCTCTCCCCTTCTCTCTCTCTCTTTTTTTTTTTTTAACAACTTTATTTAGTTTTTCACATGGCCTTAGTTGCTCCAATACTCAGTTGTGTACGTGGTGCTGGGGTTTGAACCTAGGTCCTCATGCTTGCCAGGCAAGCGCCGAAACCGCTGAGCCACCGCTCCAGCCCCCCCTTCTCTTTAAAAAAAACTTTTTTTTTTTTTTTTGTTCTTATGCATGCCACAAGAAGGCACAAGGCCTTTATTTTGCCTGGGCCTTTTTCAGTAGGGAAGTCCCCACTGGCACAGCTACCACCAAAGTCACCTCTCTCTGTCCAGGATTCTACTGCCCTGCTGTCTGCCAGTGACACATTACCTCTTTTCACAGAATGAGTTAACTTCTCAATCAAAACTTCTCTCACTAGATTTTGCCCAGAAGGTGTGGGTGAGTGAGGTGGACCTTACATTTCGTAGCCAAAAAGGCTTGTTAAAATGTTTACTAAATGTAAGAATAACTTCATCCTTTTCCTTTCTCCCGTTGCCAGTATGGCTCAAAATGCAGTCGGTGCTGATGATACTTCTATTGTCTTTGCTATCATTGCTTGGAGCCCATGAATGGCATGGGGCTATATAAATTCGTATTTGGTCCTTGAGGCCCTTACACATAAGCATGGCACTGTAAACCATGTAATTTTCAGCTGTGTAATCATAGGATATGATGTCAGGGCAGACATTGTACCATGTATTTTTCTAATTAGTAATTTGGGCACCCACCTGTCCCTGTTTGTAGGAGGCCAGCATTTCCTTTTCTGAGTGCTATTACTTGCTTCTGTGGTTGTGCTGTGGTTTCCTGGGGAAACCTTGTCCTATGAAACTTCAAGGGCCATTTTCTAGTGCTGTATGGATGCCTTGTATATGACACAACAGTGACACAGACTTGGATGTCCAAATTCTGTTCCCAGATTTAGGAAAGGTCCCCGTGCATGATTGCAGTGCTAGGGGCTGTTCCAGGACTGTGTCCAGCCTTGACCTTCTGAACCTTTAGGCTTGGAATTGAGCCTTGTCATTAGACCAGACCACTTTACTCACACAGGATTCCCTTTTGGGATCCTCTGTGTGTGTGTGTGTGTGTGTGTGTGTGTGTGTGTGTGTGTTTTCCTGCTGATGAACATCTAAGGAAATCTTAATCTTTCAGACTGGGCTTAATACTGAACGATGTCTATCAGGGTTCCAATCACTTTTCTTTCATGTAGTGTCTTGAACCATTTAATCAAATTTACCCTCTTTTCCTCCTCTGCCAGCTCTGCATATCAAGGGAGTGCTGGAGTAAGGAATGGAGATGGACAGGGTGGAGATGGAAGGTGTTATAAATGAAATCAAACACGTGGTTGGGTGTGGGTGAGCAAGGCAGAAATTTTACTTCGGCTGAAGGGCGAAAGAAAAATGTGCGCCTCGCAAGGAAGTGAGGGGTTTTTTAATTCCAACCTGACACAATACTGCCCTTCGCCCTAACTGGAGGAGCTCAGGTGCACAGTCTGCGCGATTGGCTATGATTAGGTGGAGGCAGGTGCAAGAGGAAGTAGGTGGTGACTGGGAGAGAATGGGGGTGGGGGTCACCTCACAGGTGGCCAGTGTAGTAGGGATTCCAAGTTCACCTGAAGAAGATGGCTGGGTACCAGAAGGGGTCCTTGGAAAGAGGTGGGCGTCACAGGTGGGGGAGTTACTATCTTCAAAAGGGGACAAGGATAAAATGCAGGTAGTAGGTTATGCATCACAATCTTTCAAGTTTGACAGAAAAGACGTACATCTTACAGAAAGGGAGCCTTTATGTGCCTCAAAAAGGTGCCCAAGTAGGGACACTCGGGTTGAGAGAAGAGCCTAGAAAAGTTTTTCCCCAGAAAGCGGTCTAAGTCAGAGAGAGAGAGATGAATCAATAGGTAGATAGATATATAGATAGATAGGGATAGATAGAGCCTATATACTTGTGTAATAGTGGTTTTTTTCTATGGGTTGGAATCCAAGGAAAGGCTGCAAAGAACTAAGTACCAGAGGTAAAATTTAAAAAGAAAAATAAACAGCAAAGCGGAGTGTCTTCGCAAGTCAGGCATAGCAATATACCCAGAGAAGACGTGGACGGAAGGTTCATGGAGTCATGGAGTAAGCCAGGGATTTTTAACTGGTAGAAAGGGAGTGTTCATAATGATTATCCTAATTAATAGCTGAAAGATCATACCCTGGAGAGGCTATAGTGAGTCCCTCTGTTGAGATATGTGTCAGTCAGTTTTCCATTGCTGTGACCAAATACCTGGATAAATCAACTTATAAGAAGGAGGTGTTTATTTTGACTCACAGTTTCAGTTCATGGTTGGTTGGCTCTATTGTTTGGGGGGCTGTGGTGAGACAGAACATCATGGCAGGAAGTACGTGGTGGAGAAAAGCTGCTTGCCTCATGGAAACTGGAAAGCAAGAAAAGAGGAAGAGAGGACAGGGCCAAGGTCCCAATATCCCCTTCAAGGACATGCCCCCAAATGAACTAACTTCCTTCTACTAGGCCTCACTTCCTGAAGGTTCTACCACCTCCCAGGAGTGCCATAGGCAGGTGACCAAGCCTTTAGCATATGGGCCTTAGCTAAGATTCAAGTCATAACGCCGGATTTGCACATGGCTGAAACGAACCCCATTATTCTTTCCGTAGGAGAGTAGGTTAGTTCCACTGTGTACCTGGCATGCCTGCATGACTTCAAGTTCACGTTCATTTAAAAGCTTCAACTGTTCCCACATTCATTGCAGCATCATTCACAACAGCCAAGATGTGGAAGTGTTTAACCCCAGGACTGCAAACACCCCAAGCATCCTGTTTACTGATCCCAGTGAAAGAACTGGGAGGTCTCAACAGAGGGGTTTTGGGCATTTTATTACTCACGCACTCCTTGTTGGTGGCAGGCTGGAATGCAAGGGAAGGCCACACCACTCCTACAAGCAGGGAGCATATTTGGGATAGGTCACGTGCCCATTGTGGAGACCGATTTCTTCAGATGTTTTGTGAACGCATTCTTTCTCTTTACAATCAACGTCACTCTGCGTTGAGTCGCACCTCAGGATTGGAGAGAAGGGATGTGCCAGCACCCCCTTTGCTGCCACATTTTCTAGAGCCATTTTTATCTTCCTGTAAGCTTTCCAAGGCACTAATTTCCATTTACCCCAACAGGAAACAACCTACATGTTCACAGATGAATGGATAAAGAAAATGTGGTACATATAGACGATGGAAATACTGGCCGACCTTTAAAAAGAAGGCAATCCTGCCGTTTGAACAACATGGATGAAACTGGAGAACATTATGCTGTGTAAAGTGAGTCAGTCCTGAAAGACAAGTAGTGCATGGTCACGCTCAAGTGCAGAATGTACAGAAAGGGTGCCACATGGTAGCAGCACACGGTTACCAGCTGGTGGGGATTGGGAGATGGGGAAATATTGGTCTCAGGATACACAGCTTCAGACCTGGAAGCCTAATAGGTAGTGTGATGATTTTAATTAACAATAACCTTTTGCATACTTGAAATTTGCTAAGATAGAAGAGATACAGACCACAAATTCTCTCACCACAATTTAAAAAAAAAAGGTAACTAGGTAAGATGGTGAATGTGTTTACTAGCTTGGTTGTGGTAATTATTTCCCAATGTATACATGTGTCAAAACATCGTGATATAGCCTAAAATATACAACTTTTATTTGTGAATTATACCTCAATGAAGCTGGGGTGTAGAGAAACACTGTATGTGGTTTAGTCTCTCCTGTCAGTGCTGCTAAACTCCTTTTACTGGGATTGCTGGGTAAGAGTCTGCATGGGGGGACCCTGACTTTGTTGATTGCATCAGAAGAGACAGTTTTGTAGAGAGATGGAGACAGAATGCACACTGGAGGGTAGCCTGTCTTCTAAGAAATAAGTTTGTGTCAGGCAAGGTGGTGCACGCCTGAAATCCCAGTGACTGGGAAGGCCGAGGCGGGAGGATCCCAAGTTCAAAGCCAGCCTCAGCAATTCAGCCAGGCCTTAAGTAACTTAGTGAGACCGTGTCTCAAAATAAAAAAATAAAAAAGGAAAAAAGGAAAAAAAGAAAAAAAAATAGCTAGGGATGTTGCTTAGTGGTTAATCACACCTGGGTCCAATCCCTAGTGCCTAAAGAAATAAATAAAAAAAAGAGAAGTCTGTGAAGGGAGCAGAAGAGCCAGAGCTCCAGAGGGCAGCCGGGAGGGCCAGTGAGAGGGAAAAGCTGAGGCGAAGAGGAGTGTGTGTAAGCAAAGAGGGGAGGATCCTGTGGGAGGAGAGAAAATCCTGAGAACGTGTGCAGGAACTAGTGTTCCAAGATGCATTCTCCAAGGGGGTGGGGCAGCAATAGCTTACGCATTACAGTGGTTTGTGACCCATAGTACGTAAACAGATATATTAAGATACTGAAATTTTATGAGGTGGGACAGGGAACTATTTAAAAAAAGCTCTTAAAGCCTCCATAATGGGGGCAATAATGGGAAAAAAGATAGAGAAAGATGGCCTTACATAGCAAAAACAACTCTTCCCCCCCTCTTTTTTTTTGAGAGAATCAATCTTATTTAGTTTTTCATGTGACTCTCATTGCTCTGACACTTCATTGTGTACTTGGTGCTGGGTTTGAACTCCCATCCCCACACATGCCAGGTAAGTGCTGTAACCACTGAGCCACTACTCCAGCCCCAACTCTTCCTTTCTAACGAAAGGGAACAAATGAGAATGAACCAGAAAATTAGGTCTGGGGAAATGTCCCACCTCTTTGAGGTGGTTGGCAAGGAGCTGGCCTCTGAGGGTCAAGGGAGCTGTGGGCCATTTCAGAAATATAAGGAGAGTGGGAGGTGTTTGAAGAGACTGAGAAAAATAAGAGAAAATCTGGGTGCAATTGTGTACCCCTGTAATCCCAGCAGCTTGGGAGGCTGAGGCAGGAGGATCACACGTTCAAAACCAGCCTCAGCAATTTAGTGAGACCCTAAGCAACTTAGTGAGGCTTGTCGCAAAATAAAAACAAAAAAATGGGATGGGGATATGGCTCAGGGGAAAAACAGGGATCCCAAGACTTTGCCTGGTGGAGACGGGTGTGAGCTCCTCCCTCATCCCTATCTCCCCAGATTGCACTGGTAGAGCAGGTATGAGTGCTTGACCCCATTCCGATTTGATATCAAGTTGTCTTTTAAGCAACCGTGGTATCAGGAGAGTCTACCCTGGTATTCTTCCCACCTAATGTCATCTCTAAACTTACTTTTTCTCTAAACCCACATTTCCATAACAAGATTGGGAGGTTTACCCTGGTCCCATCCTCCAGTCCCTACTGCTAGTCTCCACTCCTCAGGGACCCAGCATCCAACCGTCAGACTCTTTCTTTGAGGAAGAGAAAAAGCCAGGCCCAGCATATCTTAAGCTTCTCATTTTGTTTTGGAGAGGCCAAGGTTAAAGGACAAGTAAGCTATGGGGTCTACCACAGGGCACAGGGAGTAAAAAACTCCACCCATCTCTGGGACCCCTGCCAACATCCTGTATCAACTCCTGCTGTTTATCTTTCTCTTCGCTCCCATGTTTACCCTGTAATCCCACATTGCTCAGCTTCTTATACTGACTTCTAAAGAATGTTCATGTCTTGCCTACAGCTGATGGCCTCGTTGTGCCACCCTGTGTTGACCCAAAACTGACAGTGATTGTTGACGCTGAACTGTATGCCATGCAACAGACTTAGGACTGCCAGGGCAGGAACGGGGGTGAGGTAAGTGAGGCACTTGCTCCCAGTGCAGCATTTAAAAGGGTCTCAAGAAGCCCAGCAATCGGTGCTGGAGTGGTGGCTCAGCGGCAGTGTCTGCCTGGCATGCTCAAGTCTGGGAGTTCGAACCCCAGCACCGTATACACGGCAAAGTCTCGGAGCACTGAAAGCCACATGAAAAACTAAAAATAAAACTGATTCTCTCTCTCTCTCTCTCTCTCTCTCTCTCGATGCCTCTCTCTTAAAAAAAAAAACTCAGTAATCAAGATAAATAATATTTTAAAAGTAAAAATTAAGGCAAAATACTCATGATGAACAAGCTATAATGATTTTAAGTAAGGACAGGATTTATTATAAGACTTGACATTGGCTATTTATATTCTTTTTTTAAAAGACAGAGGGAGAGAGTGAGAGAGTGAGAGAATCAATTTTATTTATTTCTTCATCTGGCCTTTGTTTCTCAGACACTTAGTTGTGGTGCTGGGGTTTGAACCCAGGACCTCGAACATGCCAGGCAAGCGCTCCAACTGCTGAGCCACCACTCCAGACCTAGTCATTTATACTCTTAAGACACCTCTGACCTACTGGACCCACGGCACCCCTGTTCCTAACCCACAGGTGACTTGTTGTGAAAATACTTTACCTTTTTAATTTTACTTTTGTGTGTGGTACTTGGGTCTGAACCCAGGGCCTCATGGATGCTAGGCAAGCACTGTATCACCAAGCTACATCTCCGGCCCTTTTACATTATATTTGTTCTTTTTCTTTCCAGGCCTTTCCCTAGTAATGGCATAATATAGGAAAGTCAGTCTTCTTCTTTTCTTAAACTTTTTTTTGGTACTGGGAATCAAACTAGGGCCTCATGCATTCTAAGCACATGCTGTATCACTGAGCCACATCCCCAACCCCAGTATTTTAAAAATTTTATTATGTAAAATAACTGATCACTCACCGTCTCATCTCCTGTCCAAACTCTGCCTCCTGGCTTTCCAAAACCAAAATTTCTCTTTAAGATATTGAATTAATTAACTAATTTTTTATTTTTTATTAAGGAGTTGAGTTATTGTACAATCATAAATGCACATAAAGTTACAATTTGATATGCATTTTTCTTAAACCAGAATTACCCCCACATTGCCCACACCCACATCTTGATTCTCCTATATTTTGCCCCTACAAGCGATACAAATGCTTAGATTATGAATTTTGCAGAGTTAAATGATTGTATAAGTAGTATTTGAATTCTCAGGTTTGGGGGGTAAAGAGTATGCTACATTGTTGATTGTCTCCCTAGATCCCTCCAATCCTCCTTCCCTCCCAACTCCCCCCACCTACCTCTGCCCCACATGGTTGCCCTAGATTATGTGTTGCTACACCTTTGCTGGGTCTAATACATGAGTTTGACAACCTTTTACCCAAGCCTGGGTTTTTCTGTAACCTCCACAAATGAGGGAAAACATTCGACCCTTGAGTCTCTGGGTTTGGCTAACTTCACTCAGCATGATTTCTTCCTTTGGCATCTATTTCCGTTGAAAGGCTGCAATATCATTGTTCCTAACTGCTGAGTAAAATTCCATTGTATATTATCCCACAGTTTTGGGATCCATTCATCCAGTGAGGGGCATCTGGGTTGGTTCCATAATTTAGCTATCGTAAATCGAGCTGCTATGAACATAGATTTTGCCATGTTGCTGTAATGTGCCGATTCTAACTCCTCTGAGAAAATACTCAGGAGAGGGATGTTACCGTGGATCCATCTCTTAACTTTTTGAGGAGTCTCCACACTGCTTTCCAGAGTGGCTGTACCAGTTTGTAGTTCCACCAATAGTGCGCTAGTGAGTATTCCCATCTCCCCTCAACCCCTCCAGCATCTGTTATTGTTTATATTCTTCATTTTTGCCAGTCTGACTGGAGTGAGGTGAAATCTTGACGGAGTTTTGATTTGCATTTCTCTGATTACTAGTGATTGAGAACACTTTCTTAGTTATTCATTGGTTTGCTTGATTTCATCTGTCAAGAAGTTTTTATTTAGCTCTTCCGCCCATTTATTGATTGGATCGTTTGTGTTTCTGGTATTAAGTTTTTTGAATTCTTTGTAAATTTTGGGTACTGATCCCCTGTCAGAGGAATCACAGGCCATGATTATCTCCCATTCTGTAGGTTGTCTCTTGACGATTTTGACCATTTCCTTGGCTGAGCAAAAGCTTTTTAGTTTAATGGCGTCCCTCTCATTGATTTTTACTTTAATTCTTTCGCTTTGGGAGTCCTGTTGAGAAAGTCTTTGATTACTCTCAAATGCTGGAGTGTTGGTCCTAATTTTTCTTCTAGCAGTTGTATGGTAGTTGGTCTAATTCCTAGTTCCTTGATCCATTTCAATTTCATTTTTGTGCAAGGTAAATGATAAGGATCCAATTTCAACTTCCTGCAAATGCCTTTCTAGTTTGTCCAGCACCATTTGTTGAATAGGCTGTCATTCCTCCATGTTATATTTTGACCCCCTTAGTCAAAGATCAGATTTTTAAAGATTTGTGGGTTTGTTTCAGGGTCTTCTATTCTATTCCATTGGTCTTCATTCCTATTTTGATAACAGTACCATGCTGCTCTATATAGTTTACTATACTATGGAGTTACTACAGCTCTATAGTATAGTTTTAGATCTGGTATTGAAAATCCACCTGTTTTGTCTTTCTTATTTTGGCTATTCTGGGTTTCTTGTTGTTGCAAATGAATTGGAGAATTACTTTTTCTATTTCTGTAAAGAATGATATTGGTATCTTGATTGGGATTGTATTGGATCTATATAGTGCTTTTGGCAGAATTAACTATATTAATTCTGATTCTGCCTAACCAAGAACATGGAACATCTTTCCATCTTCTTAGATCTTCTTTGATTTCATTCTTCGATGTTCAATAATTTTCATTGTAGCGGTCTCTTGAAGATATTTTGTACATCATGGAGCATCTATTTACTACTTTAGCAATATAAATAATTGATTTTTTCCAACATCAAATTCTTAGACATCTCTATCTTTTCCACCTGTGTCTACAAACCAGAGGGCAGAGGTTGAGTCTCTTATTCTTCATACATTGTCATGACCATCCCCCAGAATCATTGACTACAATCAAGTGGTGTGAGTGTGTGTGTGTGTGATGTCAGAAAATTAATGTATCTAATTTAATCCTCCTAAACTATGAGAAATAGATATTATTATTCCAATTTTATAAAGAAAGACACAAAGCTCAAAGAGAAGAAAGGATGTTCTCAAACTCACACAAGTGGGTGAAATATCCTAGACACATGGGCTTGATTCGTAGTCATCATTCATTCTCTCTGTGTTACTGGGGTTTGAATCCAATGGAGCTCTACCACTGAGATACATCCCTAGACCTTTTAATTTTTTAATTTGAGACAGGGCTTCCCTAAGTTGTGAGGCTGGCCTTGAATTTGCAATCCTCCTGCCTCAGCCTCCAGAGTAGCTGGGATTACAGGCCTGTGCCACTGTACCCAGTTCATTGTTCCATATTTCTTTGATTCTTCAACATTGCTTCCTGCCTTTATTGCTACAATTAATTCACTCCCGAAGCTTATTTATGATCTTTTCATTTGTAACTCCATTGTTTATCATTGTTGTAAAGATCTCTATCACTTTAACTAGGACTGTGCCTAATGTGCGTAGAGTCTCAGGTAAACTTTTTGTCAGGCCCCAACCTATGTAAATGTTTGTCTAAAAATGTATGGTAATTTCCTGTGTCTTAGTGAAGTATGATGGATATGTGTGACGAGGCAGTGAGCATGCAGAATAACCTGAAGTGGGGAGTATTGCATATTTGTTTACCAGGCCCTGTTGCATCTGGAGCTTGACATTATCTTTTGCTCCTGTAGTTTTCCGAGAAGGGGTGCTTAAGAAGTACATTTTTTTTTAAAGAGAGGCAGAGAGAGAGAGAGAGAGAGAATCAAGAGAGATAGAGAATCAATTTTTTATTTTTATTTTTTCATCTGGTCTGAGTTCTTCCAACACTTAGTTGTGTTTATGGTGCTGGGGTTTGAACCCAGGTCCTCATGCATGCTGGACAAGCGTGCTACCACTGAGTCACCACTCTAGCCCAAGAGGTATGTTTTTTGAGAGCTTGCGTAGTTTGGACATGTCTTATTCAGCTCACACTTGATTGGTAATTTTCCTAAGAATAGAATTGTAGACGGGGAAATAAACTTCCCTCAGAATTTTGAGGGTATTTTTCTTAATTAAAATGTAGCCAAAGCTCTTTAACAAAGAAACCTTAAAATACAGCAACTTACGCATCTGATTAATCATTCCTGTATTGTCGTTGTGTCTTTTAATCCTCATCTCTTATCTTTTCTACTTTCTTGGAGAGGTCCATTTTTTCTGTTGAATTAATTTCTTTTCTGCTATGGAATCATCTCCGTGAAGTTTTGTATTACTTTTAGAAAACATGATGTTCTTATTTCAAGGATTTTAAATCTTCTCTAATATATCCAAACAGAGGAAGTATAGTTTTTTTTTTACTTGCTTTTAGAGAGAGGGACATTGAGAGAGAGAGGGAAAGGGAGAATCAATTTTATTTTGTATTCATTGCTCTAACATTTTGTTGTGAACGTGGTGCTGGGGTTTGGACCGGTGTCCTCATGCATGCCAGGCAAGCACTGTAACCTTTGAGCCACACTCCAGCCCCTGGAAGTATAGCTTTTAAAGCCCTCTTATTTCTGTACTGTCCCAGTTTCCTCTGAGCCTCTGTTTAAAAACAATATCTGATGATCCTTGGCTTCTTCTTCATATTTGAAAGCGAGGCAACGAAAAAGGTAATTGTGATCATTGGTGGGGTTTTTCCAAGTAAAGGGCAGAGACCTGGGCATTGGCACAGGACCTTCTCTGGCCAGTAACTGTAGATTTTTTTTTTTAATTAGGATGCCTGGTTTCCCCAGTGACCAATCACCCAGTCTCCTGACCATCTGAACTTGGAAGGCGAATGGGCATTCAACATTTAGTATGCTGACTTTCACTGAACTGTTTTCAACAGGACACATCCGCCTGATTTTCCCATTCAAGAATCTTTCTGCCCTATCAGAGATGAGCTCCTGGTCTTCTGCTGGGAAGGAGGAGGAGGGCTGATGAAGGAGATGGGAGCCGTTTGTTTTTCAGGTGGATTTGCTTTTAGTTATACTGTGTCCACCCTCACCTATTCCTACCTTCAAGGGTTATTGGAAATCCAATTCCTGAGTCTCTCTAAGCCTCTGTGTTTATTGGACCACCCATACATTGCAAGCATTTGACTTTAACATTTCCCTGGTCTGCTGAATTGATTACTACTTGTGTATCAAAGTGCAGATATTGTTTCTTATCTTGTATCAGTTCCAATTTTCTTTGTTCTAGTGGGTTTTTACCTTCATTTTTAATCCACCGACTGGCATTTTAGTGGGGGAGGGAGGAGAGGGAAAAAATAAAGGAGCAGAGGTTTAAGCTTTCATGATTAACTACAAGGGCATTATTTTGTTAAATAGTTCCTGTTCTCCATTTTTTTCCCCCAGTGTCTCCAGTTTGGACTTTTAGATGGATGTTAGAACTTTTGAAGCTCTTCTCTGAATGTCTCAGCGTTTCCTTCCTCACTTTACAAAGACTTATTTGCGGGTGTAACTTTTTCAGAGACTTCCTTGGCCACGTCTTCCAACCTACAAGTTGGCTCTTCAGCTTTGTCCATCCTGCCACTGAGTTTTAATTTCAACAATTATCATTTTTCGGAGCTGGAGCAGTGGCTCGGTGGTTATGGCGCTTGCCTGGCATGTGCAAGTACACAGGTTCAAACCCCAGCACCCATGTACACAGCAAAGTGTCAGAGCAACCAAAGCCATGTGAAAAACTCAATAAAAATTGATTCTGACTCTCTCTATCTCTCTCACTGTCCTATTTTTTTAAAAAATTATCATTTTTCTATTTCCATGGTCTTTCTTTCCTTTAGTAACTCCATGTTCCAGTTTCATGGTTATTCTACCATCCTTCTCTCCCTCCTCTCTATCTCTCTCTCTTTTTAAAGAGAGAGAGAATTAATTTTATTTATCTTTTCACCTGGCCTTTGTTTCCCGACACTTAGTTGTGTATGTGGTGCTGGGGTTTGAACCCAGGTGCTTGAGCATGCCAGACAAGTGCTCCAACTGCTGAGCCACTGCTCCAGTACCCCACCCTTACCTTTTTGAAGATATTAATTATACTTTTAAAGTTCCACTTGACACTCGATTAGTTTTATTTCACTGGGTGTAAGTTCCTCGACTTTTGAGTTTGTTTCTCTCTTATGGTGTTTGAAACTTCTCAACCATATGGTGATTCTGTGTGTGTGTGTGTGTGTGTGTGTGCACTCCTCTTTATGATTTATGCTGTTTATTAGAATGTGTGACATCTTGGCTCTCACCGCTCAGTTAGGTAGGGGGCTGCGGCCACCTAGGATTGCCCTCTGTGTGCGTGTTCACTGAAAGTTGCAGCGGACTGTGCTGCTAGTGAGGAAATGGGAAGCTTGCTTGCAGGGTGCAGTCGCTCTGCGTTCCCTGCGAGCAGCAACCCTGTGCTACACATTCCTACTGATTCCTGCTGATGTCCCAGGCTACAATTTCCCATTTCAGTTTGCGGCAGTAAGATTTCTATCTTTTAGCAAGTTTTCTCTTTCCGTTCCAACAAGCATTTCTAGTTTTGGAACACAGCTTATTGACAATGCGTCTTCTTGTCTTTCTATGGTGAGAATTCGGCGTAGAAGGGTTGACACCAGGTTCTATGGCACCACCATCTTGTGACCAGCACTGGATATTTATTCTACATCAAGTTCCCTCTGTTTGCGACTGAAAAGATATTTTAAAACAGTCTTGTGGTTCTCAAGATGTGAATCAAGGAAGCAAAAGTAGTTTAACCAATATAGCCTGCTTTACCAGTTTGTTTCAAAATTAGGTTACCCTACTTTTAGATCTCTTATATGTCTCTCTGCTCTACCGATTAGAATACGCCCTTTTCCCTTCTCTACAATACTTCTTCCATAGTGTTAACTAAAAAATTCTATAGTACTTATTTTGGGTCCGACATTATTCTAAGTGTTTTTTGCATTTATTACCTCCTGACAATGCCTGATTCCTCATGTAAGCTTATTAAGTTAAATGAGTTGGTACTTACTAATGTCTTGGGGAAAACAAAAATCTGAAAACCCACTCGACCAACACGAGACTCATTTCCTTTTTGATTATTGTTGCTTTTGCTTGCACAAGGTTCTGTGGCTGAGTCGCAGACTGCCCGGTGATTTTGTTCTTCTGTCACTAAGGGGTCCACTGAACCCTAGTAATGAGAGTGTGCTCCTGGACAGTGATTGGCTCAGAGGTGGTCCCCACGGTGGCTGCCAGCCTTGTAGACTACAGGCCTGTCGACTCCAGAGTTCTCTTTGGGGACAGCCTGTGAGAGAATAAAACCAACACAGAGCAAAACAAAACTGGATTCATGGAATGAGAGAAACAGGGAGTGAGCTGGAGTCCTGATCATATTTTTTGAACAAGTTATAGGAACGATGACATGCCTTTTCTTTTAAAAAAGTCACTTTGAACTGATGGTTACCCATGAGCATGGGTCCTAAATAATGAGATGGTAAGGCAGAGGTATAGACCTAGGTGCCCAGGCATTTGTGGACTGGGTCTGAGAAATAGTGGCTTGAAACAGTGGGCATGGTGCTGGGCAAGGTGGCACACGCCTGTAATCCCAGCAGCACCTGAGATGGGAGGATCACAAATTCCAGGCCAACCTCTTCAGTTTAGCAAGACCCTAGCTCAAAATTAAAAAAAGAAAAAATGAAAAGGGCTGGGGATGTGGCTCAGTGGTTGTGCCCTGGGTTCAACTTCTAGTATCAAAAAACAAAAATAAAGACAAAACAACAAACAAACAAACACAGCAACAACAACAAACAGAGGGCGTGGCGTTTCCTGGGCAGTCCAGGATCTGTGCGAGTGAATCTGGATGTGAATTGAACTTTGTGCTGTCCTCAGACCTGGATCTTTCTCCAGGAGACAGGTTCCTCCCAAGTGCTGGGTCCTTTTCCTCTCAGGTGTGGGAACTTGACCATCTCCTAGATTTTTTTTTCACATTTCTAGAGTCTCTGGGTGGGCCAGCCAGTTCTTTAAAGGGCTCTGCGTTTGGGTGTTGGAAGACTTTTCCCTGGTGACTGACCTTATATTTTCACTTTCATGCACTATTTAATATTCCCTTTTTACTCCTAACGTAGTTGGAAGTAACAAGCATCTGGTTTCCCCTTCCCACCCTGGAGAATTTTTTATTATTATTTGGTTGAGTTTTGTCCCAGTACCTGTCCACGAGGCTTAGGAGGGGCGGCAGGACAATTCAGTCTACCAGTTTTCCTATGGGAGGTACCTTAAAGGAGGTCACCTTGATTTAGAATTTTCTGTTCAGTTTGCGTTGGTTCAGAGATAACATTTCATCTTCCTATCACTATACAGAGGGAACTATTCCACTGGTCAGCTAGTTTGTGATAGCTTACGGTGATATTTGTTATCTTTCTACAGTTCCTAGTATTTTTAATGTTTTCATGGGCAGCAGCAATAGTTAACCAGTGCTTTTTTAGGGGTGTTTTCGGGTGTAGTTTTCTAAACCTGTCTTCTAGAAATCCACTCGAAATATTAATCTTGGAACAGTTGTGGTTTCTACCTAACATCAAAAAACGACATGTCAAGTTGGTGACATTATTAAGATTTCCAGACTTGTCACAACTTCTGCTCAGGCCACAGTGTTGCTGACATTTTTTTTTTTTTAAATCAGTGATTTAAGCTGGGCATGGTGGTGCATTCTTGTAATCCTAGTGACTCAGGAGGCTGAGGCAGGAGGATCTCAAGTTCCAGGCCAGCCTCAGCAACTTAGTGAGGTCTTAAGCAATTTAGCAAGACCCTGTCTCAAAATAAAAAATGCAAAGAATGTAGCTTAATGGGAGAGTGCTGCTGGATTAAATTTCCAGTAACCATCACTCCAAGTGATTTATTTTATAACAACAAATTTTAAAAATAATCTTAATTTTAGAATAGTTTCAGATTTTCAGGTAAATTATAAAGATAGTACAGATTTTGTGGGATTTGGCTTTCTCTGTTATCTTATACCCAAATAGTCAAGTATGCAATACTTTATAAGAAAAATGTATGTTCAAATATTTCATATCTTAAAATATTTTCATCTTATTTGTAAGATTATACACTTTGTTTTTTTTTAAAGAGACAGAGACAGTGAGAGAGAGAGAGAGAGAGAGAGAGAATCAATTTTATTTACTTTTTACGTGGCCTTCGTTGCTCTGACACTTCATTGAGTATGTGGTGCTGGGGTTTGAACTCGCATCCTTGTGCTTGCCAGGCAAGTGCTCTAACCGCTGAGCCACTGCTCCAGCCCCACAATTTGATTATTTTTTATTTTATTGTGAAGGAATTTTAAATCAACTTTATTGAGGTATAAGTCATTTTCATTAAAATGCATTTATCTTAAATGGATTTTACCAGGTTTTGACAAATTTATAGGCCTGTCTACCCATCACCACCTAAAAATATGGATTGTTTTTATTACCCAAAATATTCCGTTGTGCTTCATACCGATAACCCTCCCTGGCTCCAGGCACCTACTCATCTACTTTCTGTTGCTGTATATATTAGATTTTTCTTTTCTAGGGTTGTATACAAATGGAATCATATGTCATATACTCTTTTTTTTAAAGAGAGAGGGACAGTGAGAGGGAGAGAGAGAGAAGGAGAGAGTCGATCTTCTATTCAGTTTTCCACGTGGCCTTCGTTGCTCAGATACTTTGTTGTGTACGTGGTGCTGGGGTCTGAACCCAAGTCCCTGCACATGCGAGGCAAGCGCAGAAACCGCCGAGCCGCCGCTCCAGCCCCTCATATACTCTTCTATATCCAGATTTATCCATTTAGCATAATACCTTTGTAATTTATCTTTTTTTTTTTTTAAAGAGAGCAGGACTATGAGAGAGAGAGAGAAAGAGAATCAGTTTTATTTAGTTTTTCACGTGTCTTTCGTTGCTCTGACACTTTGTTGTGTACGTGGTACTGGGGTTCGAACTCAGGTCCTTGCATGTGCCAGGCAAGCACCGTAACTGCTGAGCCACCGTTCCATCCCATAATTTATCTGTTTTATTAGTAGTTCATTTAAATTTTTTTCTTAATGAACCACATAACAAAGCAGCACATTATTTAATAAATGTAAATAATGAAACTGTAATAGGAAATTAATATTTAAAAATTACAAATACAATCTATATACATACAGGAAATTGCAAAGGCTGCAGAAGCATCCCTTTGCTTGTCTGGCCAGTGTCCGAAGAGCCACTGTTCCAGTGTACATGCAAGAAGTAGCTTTCTACAGATAGCACTAACTTGCCCTAGGACCCAGGGTGCATGAGAAAAAAGCAGTGTCTTTCAGGATCATAGGGATCTGGACTTTCTGGCTCATGCTTACTCTCATTATTCCCATGACTTGTCTAGGTTTTGGGGAACATAAAGGAGGCATTCTGGTGTGGGGTATTTTGGCATCCTCCCTTCATTTAAAAATGATGCATGGGATCTTGCTAAGTTCCTCCAGATGGTCTAAAATTTCAGTCCTCCTGCCTCCACCTCCCAAGTAGCTGGGATTATAGTTGTGTGCCACCATGCCCACTTTGCCAATGTCTGTCTTTTGATTGGTTTATTTAAGCCATTTATATTTAATATAACCACCAGCATGCTAGCTATGTCTGCCATTCAGTATTTTATATTTGTCTGTTTTTCATTTCCATTGTCTTTTTTCCTGCCTTCCTGGGAGTTTAACAATTTAGAATTCCATTTTGATGTATCTGTAGTGTTTTTTTTTTTTTTTTTTTAGAGAGAGGGACAGTGAGAGAGACAGAGAAAGAGAGAAACAACTTTATTTAGTTTTTTACATGGCTTTAGTTACTCCAACACGTAGTTGTGTACGTGGTGCTGGGGTTTGAACCCAGGTCCTCGTGCTTGCCAGGCAAGCGCCGAAACCGCTGAGCCACCGCTCCAGCCCCTCTGTAGTGTTTTTGAGTGCATATTTATGTATACTTTTTTTAATGGATGCATTATATTATACACACATAACTTTTCATGGTCTACTGGTGTTGCCATTTGACCTTAAGTTTAAGTGAAGTCGTAGAGAACCTGCCTCCAGTTAAGTGCCTTTCCCTAGTTTGTAAATTATTGTTTTAAAGATTTATTTCACATATATAGAGACCCACATCAAACGGTGGCACGCTTTTTACTTCAACCATCAAACATAATTTAGAACACCCAAGAGAAGAAGGAAAGTCTATTATAAGTCTGCTGGAAACAAATTCTCTTAGTTTCCCATTATCTGACAGTGTCTTTATTTTTACTTCATTCCTGGATGATAATTTTAAAAGGTGTAGGATTTAGGGTTGCTAGTTTCTTTCTTTTTTTTTTTTTAGCATTTGAAAAAAAATTTTTTTTCTCCTTAGTTTCAGGAAATTACTTATAATGTGTTTTAGTGTAGATTTCTTTGAATTTATCCTGTTTGAGGTTTGTTTGTTTGTTTAATCTGTAGGTTTAGGTCTTTCACGGAATTTGGGGAAATTTAAGCTACTGTTTTCTGGAATAATTTTCCAATCCCAAACTCTTTCTCCTTTTGTTTTGTGACTCAAAGGATACAGAAGCTAGGTTTTCTGTTACAGCCTCTCAGGCCCCTGAGAGTCTATTCCTTTTTTAGAAGTCTGAATCTTTGGGGGATTGTTATAAGACTCTGTGTCTTACTTAAATCTTTTGTAAGCTTCCTCTGACACCATGCTTGTGGAGGAGGAAGAGACGGCCTCAGTGTTGCCAGGTAGAGTTGAAGTCCAGCATTTCCAGTAGGCTTCTGTGAAACTAAACTGGGAGGCACAAAAGCCCCTCGTTCCCACTGCCCTCGTGGCCTTGAGTGACACTACAGAGCTGGGTGGAGATCCTGTCCCTAGCCTCCCTCTGACTCTGGCGAAGGGAGGCGGTGGCACTCATTACTTCTTGGTGGGTGCGGAGGTCTAGGATTCCCATGTGGCTTCCGCCCCCATTTTGGAGGAGGGTTCCTCATTACCACCAAATGGGGATCAAAGTCCTGGCTCCCCACTCAGCCTTGGTAAATGGCATCCTGGCAGGAGAGTAAGAGTGCCTGTTACAGCCGGGTGCGGGTGGAAGTCGAGGCTCCCACTCTGCATTTGCTGGGAGTGACAATAGGCCTGGGGTCCACAGTGTTTGGCTGGGATAAGGTGATTATTGTCTAAAAATTTTCTGTCTTGCTAGGTTGTCCCTTTACCATGCCTTAGTCCAATGAAAGAAGTCTTCGGGGAGATTTTGTTTGTGCCCAGTGGTGTTTAAAGAAGCATCTCCAGCATCCAGTCCCAAATAAATAAAAATAGAAGAAAACCCAGGGATCTCACTGCAGTGCCTTGACATCCCACAGTCCCGGTCCAGGCTGCCTTTCTCTCCTCACTTCCTAGGGTCTTCGTGTGTTTGTTTGATATCTAATTTCCATGGTTCTTAGATTATATATGGTGGGAGATTTAGGAAGTGATTTCAATTCAGTTCATTCATTCCTTTTTATAGAAGTACCACAATCTGTTTATCCATTTACTTGTTGATGAACTTCTGAGTTGTTCCAGTTTGGGGCTTTACGAAGCCGTGCTGCTTTGAACATGATTTAATGCTGTTATAATATGTATGGTCGGATCTTTGTGCAGACCTATGTTTTCATTTCAGTCTATACCACCCAGGAGTGGTGTTTCTGAGTCATGTGGTAATTGTGTGTTCAGCTTTATGAGAAACCGTCAAACTGTTTTCCACAGTAGTTGAACCATCTTGCTTTCCCACTAGCAGTGTTCTGATTGGGCCACATCCTCGACAACATTCAATGCTGATTTTGACCATCTTTTAAGTTTGAGTAGCTTTGGTTTGAATCTGCATTTCCCTGGTGACGGATGGCGTTGAACATCTTTTCCTGTGCGTATTTGCTGTTCAATCATCTTTGGTAAAGTGTCTGTTAAATATTTGGCCTAGTTTTTTTTTTATTGAGTTGTTTGTCCTCTTGTTATGGAGTTGTAAAAGCTTTTCACGTATTCTGAATGCAGCTCTTTTATTAGATATATGTTTTACAAACATTTTCTCCAGGTTTATATGCCATGAATTTTCATTGTCTTAACAGGTATCATTTGAAGAGCATAGATTTATAATTTTGATGAAGTCTGGTTAATCAGTTTTTCAGTATTTGTGTTCTAAAAAAACCTGGCTAAGCCAAAGTCATGAAAAATTTCCCTATGTTTTTAATTTAAAAGTTTTGGAGGTTCCACCATGAATTGAGCTTTATTATTTATTTTGAATTTTTTAAATATTGTGTAAAGTAAGGGTTGAGATCTATTTTTTTGCATATAGATTTCCAATTATTCCAGGAGCTTTTTTTGAAGCTTATCCTATATTACTTTGGCATCTTTGTTGAAAATCAATTGATTATCGGTGTGTCAGTCTATTTTTGGACTGTGTTCCATTGACCTACATTTATTATTATGTCAGTATTACACAGCTAATAGTATGTATTACTAGTTGATTTATTATATATGAATATATAATAATGGAAAGAGTTAGTTTTATAATTAGCTAGTTCTTATTAGGTGTTGCTTTTCCTCTTTAAAAATTGAGATTCTAGGGGCTGGAGCAGTGGCTCAGTGGTAGAGCGCTTGCCTGGCATGTGTGAGGATCTGGGTTCAAACCCCAACACTGTATACACAACTAAGTGTTGGAGCAACGAAAAACAGATGAAAAACTGAATAAAATTGATTCTTTCTCCCTCTCCCTCTCTCTTCTCTTTAAAAAAAATCGAGATTCTGGATGTTCTATTTCTACAAAATATATTTCTGTGATTTTGAATGGCATTATGTTAATCCATAGATCAGTTTAGGGAGAACTGATATTTTAATTCTACTGAGTCCTCTGATCCATGAACATGGAATTCCACTTCATTTATTTAAATAGTCTTCAATGTTTCTCTGTTTGTGGATTTTGTTTTTCAGTTTGGGTCATTTTCTGTGACTTTAAGAATGTTTTCCCTCCTTCCTTCCTCCTTTGTCTTTCCATCCTTCTCTATCCCTCCCTCTCTCACTCCTTTCTTTCAGTTTTTCATTATTTTTTTTGAATTCAGCCATTTAGTACATATCTTGAATCTTTGTTGAAATGTCATCAGTTTAATGCAACTTAAAATGTATTCTATAGACTCATACACTTGGGAAACCTTAGCTGGGCACTGCAGCTCACGCACGTAATCCCATTGATTTGGGAGGCTGAGGCAGGAGGATCTCAAGTTCAAAGCCAGCCTCAGCAACTTAGCAAGGTCCTAAGCAACTTAGCAAGCCCCTATCTCTAATATATATATGTATATGGCTGGAAATGTGACTCAGTGGTTTAGTGCTCCTGGATTCAATCCCCAGTATCAATCAACAGCAACAACAACAAAACATTTGGAAAACCTTAAAATAAAATTAGAGGTTGAGGTCATGCCCTGCTGAGTTCTGGTCATTCATACCAGTGAAATATTGATTATGATTTGACCTTCACTTTTATCCACACTCTGATGTAGCTAGGAAACACCAGCTATGCATGCCTTTCTTCCTCTTCCTCTTCCTCTTCCTTTCCTCCTCCTCCTCCTCCTTCTCTTTCTGCTTCTCCTTTCTTCATACTGGGATTGAACCCAGGGGTGCTTCACCACTGAGCAACATCCCTAGCCCTTTTATTTTTTATTTTGAGACAGGGTCTCCTGAACTTGCTTAGGGCCTTGCTAAGTTGCTAAGGCTAGCTTTGAACTTGTGATCTTCCTGTCTCAGCCTCCTGAGTCGCTGGGATTACAGCATGTGCCACCACTCCTGACTTCAACCTGATTCTAGTCCACTGTCCCAAATTTCTCTGAATCACTCCCATCCTACATCTAGTTATCTAGAAGTCACCTACACCTTCCCTTTGACGAGCCTTATTGATCTTATTTCTTAAATGTTTCTTGAATTCTTTATTTTCTCTACAGTTTGAATCTCTTTTCTCCTGTTGAAGCTGTTTAAGCTGTTGCAGTAGAATCCTATTTCATCCGCCTTTGCCCACTCTGACATTCTTCCAGTCCATTCATCACATCAAAGGCAGAAAGCATGAATTATTTAGAATTCTTATGACTGCATCCATTTTTTTAAGAAAGAGAGGGAGAGAAAGAATCAAATTTACTTCTTTTTTCTTCTTCTTTTTTTTTGACACTTAGTTGTGTATATGGTGCTGGGGTTTGAACCTGGTCTTCACACATGCCAGGCAAGCACGATACCGCAGAGCCACCTCTACCGCAGAGCCACCTCTCCAGCCCTGTATCCGTTCTTGAGAAGGCTTTTTCTAGTATCTCCAGGCTGACATCATGTTGAACAAGTAATCCCACTATCAGCATAAAGATGATATTTTAAGGCATTAGATCAGATAAGCTTCTCCAGGGACAGTTATGAGCAGAGATAATGACAACGAACAGAACCTTGGGGGCATTTGCTGCATCTGATTGTTAGATATGGAAATAGCCAGGATGATTGTTCCTTCTATGATCCAATTCCAATCTCCCAAACAAGAGTGTCAGGAACATTTGACAAAATCAAAAAGTCTTCCCCTGGATTGCTTTTTTTTCTTCTCTAAGTTTTATTTCTTTTCATTTTTTTTTTAAGGAGAGAGAAAGAGAGAGATAGAATCAATTTTATTTATTTATTCATCTGGCCTTTTTTTCTCCAACACTTAATTGTGTGTGTGGTGCTGGGGTTTGAACCTGTGTCCTTGCACTTGCCAGGCAAGTGCTCCAACCACTGAGCCACTTGTCCAGCCCTCTAAATTTTATTTCTATAAATCCTAGGGGCGTTCATTCACCCCCAAAATATCATTCATCTATTGCTTTGTCCACATCCCCACATTTCTGGGAATTTGACCACCTGCTAGCTAACAGGGAGAGAAACCAGGTTTATTTACACTCTTGTCCTAGATGTATTTGATTGCTCCAGAGACAAGCACCCACTGTTACTGGGTCAATTATAACCAGGAGTTGAAAAGTAAGGCAAGTGATTTCCACCTACACTGATACTCTCTTGAATGGGCAAGCTGTGAGCTTGGGAACTGTTAGTGGTGTTAATTTTTCATTAAGTGGATCAGAAAATTTTAAAAAAGCTATAAGACAAACTCAAAGTCAAGTGTTGTATATTTTCTCTCATAAATGGAAGTTAGAGAGACAAAAATGGGGAAAAAGTGGTGCTGGTCTTATTAAAGTAGAAGGGAGACCAGTAGAATAGATGGAGAGACCAGGGGGAGGGAGGAGGAAAGGAGCGGTACACTGGGGAATGAAACTGATCAAATTATATCGTTACGTTCTGCATATGTACAAATATGTCACAACAAATCCCGCTATTATGTGTAATTATAATGCATCAATAATAAAGAAAGCCAAATTATTGGAAAAGTAAACACAATGAACAGAAAGAAGTCTAGATGATCATGAGTCTAACGACTACCTGGCATGAGTCATAAAATTGTTTTCTTTTCATCCTTGAACAAAAGGATGAAAATCCTACCTTTGTCCAAAAAGACAAGTATTGCCACAAGGGAGAGACTAATGGTCACAGAATCCTTGCTACAACTCTGACTACATATCATGTACAACTCTGCTCACTCAGATCAGATGGGGTTGGCCTTTGTGCCTCTCAGTGTGTCAAGTGAAAAGGAATCATGAATAGCAATGGAGCCTCAAGGACCATCACCTCGGCCATGTTTGTCCCTTTGAAAGATTGGCATACTTGTTCCTCCAGAGCCCACGAATAGTCTTCAAGAAAGTTAAAAAAGACTTGAGCTGAAAAAAAAAAGAAAGAAAAAGGAGAAGGAGGTAGAGATGGAGGAGGAGGAGGAAGAGAGGAAGAGGAGGAAGAACAAGAAGATGAAGGCGGAGGAGGAGGAGGAGGCAGGGAGAAAAATTCAGCGGCAGAGGGTTCAAACTTGGATGGATTTTTGAATATCACATAATTCTGATTTATTTTTTTAAGAAGGAGAGGAGAGAGTGAGAGAGAGAAAGAGAGAATCAATTTTATTTATTCATCTGGCCTTTGCTTTTCTGACACTTAGTTGTGTATGTGGTGCTGGGGTTTAAATCTAGGTCCTTGCACATGCTAGGCAAGTGCTCCAACCACCAAGCCACTGTCCCAGCCCTCATAATTCTGATTTAACATGGGGGAGAATATTAGGAAGAAAGGCCTTTGACCTGTATCTGTCCCCTTTGTCCTGAAATTTAGGTCAAGATTAGGGAAAGGGAAGAAACTGGGGTTGGGATAGATTGTGGGACTCACGCTGCTGGGGTTTCTGGAGCTGAGAAGGCAGTATTTGAAGGATGGGAAGGGATTCTGGGAGATTCTTCCTTCCATCCCCTTTACCTCCTTCCATTGACTTTTTTGCTGTGAGAGACAGTTGGGTTCCCTTTATTTGGAGTTCACGGCTATTTAAAAAGCACGCGTGGGGAGAAGCCCAGTGCCTCTTCATTTCTACGCCTTTTCTCTTTCTTAATATTCTTGTCCCTTGTATCCGATGTTAGGATTTTTAAGATAATGGAGTAGTTTTAAAACAGAGCCACAAATTCTTAGACACTTCATGCACCGAAAGGTGGAGTTTATGTCCCCACCCTCCCTGAACGCAGGCAGATTTGGAGCTCACACTGGAGTGCGGCGGAAAGTGATGTGTGAATTCGAAGGCTGAGTTAGAAAAGATGCTGCAGCTTCTTTTCAAAATCTAAAACTTGATTTTGAAAGCCTGAGCCGCAAGCTGGGAAGTCTGACCCAGGCGCCTATGGCACGTATGGATCTGTATGTGTGTAAGGTAGCAAGACCTGCAAGGTGTAAGCAGAAACCAGCATCAAATGTCAAACAGAGAAATGAGGATCCTCCACTTGAACCCAGCCCCTAGCAGTTGGGTCTTCCTGACTTCTGGGCCCAAGGCCCCAGGTGTCCTGGAGAGTGGAGACAAACCTTGTATTCCGTTCCCTCTGAATTCCTGACCCACAGGATCCCCAAGCAAAAGAAACTGATTCCTTTACGCCTGTAAGTTCACTGTGAATTTGTCATGCAGTAATAGTAATCAGAACACACTCCCAAACTGAGCCTTCCCAGCCCGCTTCATGCAATTAAAACTTGGAGGGGAATGATAGAGAACTCATGATCTTTGCAGGCAAGCTGCTCCCAGGAAGGAAAACTCAGAGAAGCTGAGTCAAGCATTCCCATTTTACTCTTCCCATATTTACCAGTGAGGTGTGTCCTTCCCTCCTGAGACCTGGAACCTTGCCCTGATGAGTTTCCCCCTCAGCAAAGAAACATCAAGAGAGGAGGAAAAGTGTTTCCCTGCCAAGAGAGTATTTTGAATTTTTTTTCTGTGACTCTTTCCAAATTGTTTTAGTTTCATCTTTTCTGTTTTGTTATCCTAATATAAGTTCTGGTAAAGGTATAATGAAAGAATAAGTTATACTTGGGGAAAGTGGGGCATGCCTGTAGTCCCAGCGACTCAGGAGGCTGAAGCAGAAGGACCTCAAGTTTGAGGTCAGCCTCCCCAACTTAGTAACATCCTGACTCAAAATAAAAAATAAAAAAGATTAGTGATGTTGTTCAGTGGTAGAGCCCGCCCTGGGTTAAATCCCCAGTACAAAAAAATAATTTAACAAGAAGTTATAATTAATTTGTATAAGTTATATAGTTAGAGATAATATATAATAAAAGTTATAATAAAGACAAGTTCAATAAAAATTGCTTTATTTTTATTTTTGTTGTTTTGTTCTCTCTCAAGTTCAATAAAAATTGTTTTATTTTTGTTGTTTTGTTCTCTCCTGTCGGTGCCTTCTGTTCCGCGGCTAACTCTTCACACAAATGTGAGGCTTTAGAATGCTGATTGGAAGCTCCGGGTACACCGGCAGGGTTTGTGGCGATGTGGACTTCACACAGGAAAACTGGGAAGCAAAGGGACTCTGCTATGGGTATACACCCAAATATTAGTAGAACAAGGAGTTCTTTTCTCAGGAGTGGATTATTTCTGCAGGTAAGATTTTCACCATCTCCTGCTTTGATAGCGTGAGCTGCTTACAGATCTGGAGCAGGCTGGGGAAGGAGTAGCATCTCCACCATTCATCTTTTGCCGGACCTTGAAGCTCCAAAGGCTGAGCCATTCCAGGTTCTTAGGGTTTCGTTGAATTCCTCTTGGTTGTTCCTCTTCAGGGTTAGGAAGATTAAGTTGTCTAAGATTATATATCTAATTGTGGAACTCAGACTCAAACCCACATGGTCTATCACCAAACCTCTGTATTTTACATGTTACTTTATAGAGCTAGAATGAATCCTGATAAGCCTGAGCAAATGGAGTACCAGCAGAGCCAATTTCAAAATCAAAATGCAGGATTCCTAAATAAAAATATTAACAAACCGAATTCAGCACAATATTAATAAATCTGTAATAATAAATGGTTGATGACTCCATTTGTAAAGAAATACAAAGTAAAATGAGATGCTATTTTTGTGTGTATGTAATTAATTTGGCAGATTTGTTTTCCACATTTTTGGTGCATTGTAGTTGTATATAACGATGGGGTTTGTTGTTACATATTCATGCACACAATATAAAAATAAAATTTGCCCAGTATCTCTCCCCTCTCCCTCACCTCCTCCCTCTCCCTACTGATCTCCCTTTGATTATTTCTTTGACTTTTCCAGTTTTTATTGATTTTGGCAGAGATTTTTAAGACAGATATTACTCCTGATAGCAACAGATGGAGAAAATAAACATTCTCTTATGTTCATTGTATAAGAGTAAATTGACACTACCTTTCAAATGGTCTGTTTTTCCATATGTAACAAAACTCTTAATATCCCACACAATTTTTTTTAAAGAGAGAAGGATAGTGAGAGAGAGAGAGAGAGAGCGCGCGACAGAGGGAATCAATTTTTATTGAGTTTTTCACATGGCTTTCGTTGCTCTGACACTTAGTTGTGTATGTGTTGCTGGGGTTTGAACCCGTGTACTTGCGCATGCTGGGCAAGCGCCGTAACCGCCGGGCCCCTGCCCCAGTCCCCCCAGCCCACCCACACAACTTTTGATTCAAAAGTTCCACTTCTGGGAATGCATTTTCAGGAAGTGATGACATCCATGAAACTTTGCCTATGAGGAAGTTCATCTCAAGGTAATTTATAGTATTGAAAAGTTAATAATCATTTATCTGCCCTCTAATATAAGCTTCATAATATAAAATACCAGATATAAAACAATGTTGAAGAATAATTTTAATAACATGAATGAATGATAATGATATATTGAGTGAAATACATAGGTTTCAAAGTAGTATGTTCTCAAATTTCGTTGCAAGTAATGGAAACTCAACTAAAAATTACTTAAGAGAAAGAAAAAGATTTTATTGATTCATAGTACTGGAAAGTACAGGGGGCATGGTGCCTCGGAGCAAGAGTGGATCCAACATGGTCATCTGCAGTGAGTTTCCATCTTTTGGTTCCACTTTATTTTATGCTGGCTTTCTTTTGATAGACTCTCCACAAGTGTGAAGCAGGACTACTAGCAGCTCTGGGGTCATAGCTTACCAATTTAATAACCTGACAAAAAGAGGGTATTCCCTTCCAAATCAGTCAAACAAAAATCCCCGTGCTGAATCTCATTTGTCAGTCCTGGGTCATGTGCTCCTCTCTTGAGCTGAGAGGTGGTGTGAGTCCCTGAACGATGTAATAATGAAGATAGTTGAAATTTATTGAGCTGATTATGAGTCTGAGTCTGAGTTCTATGGTTTAGACGTGTAACCTTGGGCAATCCCAAATGAATCATCATCTTCATTTTATGGGTGAAGAAACTGAAGCCCAGGCTTTAGACAAAAGGATGAGTTCATCTCTACGGATTGAGAATATGGGAGGCAGCAGTTCTTCAAAGAAGGATCAGATGTTGCTTCAGATATTGAAGATATATCCCCCTCCCCCCAAAATGCAAGAGCGAAACAACAAAAACCTCACAAAACATACAGGGGGTACATTTATTTTTAAAAATCTATTATCATTATACTCAAAAAGGCAAGAGAAAGGGCTGGAGTGGTGGCTCAGCAGTTATGGCGCTTGACTGGCACGCGTAAGTACGCAAGTTCGAACCCCAGCACCACGTACACAACGAAGTGTCCGAGCAACGAAGGCCATGTGAAAAATTAAATAAAATAGATTCTCTCTCTCTCTCACTGTTCCTCTCTCTTTAAAAAAAAACAAGGGCAAGAGAAAAAATTGTACCCATATTATAAGAACAGCATAAGATCATGATAAATATTAAAGAATAAAAAAGAGTAGACCTGGAAAATGTTGGAAGACAAACATGAGGAAATCTCCCGAGAGGGAAAAAGGAGAGGAAAAGATATGACTGGAGAATTAGCCTGGTAGGTTCAATATCGGAATAATAGGTGTTAAAGGAGAGAACATACCTGGGGATGTAGCGCAGTGGGAAAGTGCTTGGGTTTGACCCCCAAGCACCACAAGGAAAGGAGATGGAGGGAGGGAGGGCGTGGGAAGGGGGAAGCAGAGAATGTGGGAGAGGTGGTCATCGATAAAACAAAAGAGGCACATGTACCAGAACTGAAGGACACGAATTTGCAGATTGAAGGGATCCTTCAAACCCTATTCCGACACATTTTTATAAAACTTTCAGAACGACTGAAGCTAAGGGATCTTAAAAGCCGAGGGGGAGAGAGCGCAAAGGCTCTTGCGGCGGTTGAACGAAGGATCAGGAGCCATACTGAGCTTTGCATGCTCAGGCAACAGTGGAAGCAAGAGGCCACCAGAGCAATGCCTTCAAAAGTCTGGAGAAAAATGAGTCCCAACCCAGAATTCTGCACCCAGCTGAATGAATTACCAGAGGGCAAAATAAATCCACCTTCAGATATGCTTCCCAAGGAGCCACTAGGGGCTGTGCTTCTTGACTGAGAGGACAAATCAAGAAAGAAGAGTGCCTAGGAATCAACAGACCTCAGACACAGCAGAGTGGTGAAGGGAATCCTCAGGTGAGGGTGATGGAGATTCCAGGATGACAGGGGCAGGGGAAACGAGGGCACCGCACACCATGCACGTTGAAGCTTCGGGTCTTCAAGGAGAGATGCACGCAGGGCTGCCATCACCGTTTTCCCCACCACCATCATGCTGGGTTTTTTTGTTTAAGAGAGAGAAAGGGAGAGAAACAGAGAATCAACCTTATTTAGTTTGTTTTTTCATCTGATTTTTGCTGCTCCAACACTTGTTGTATATGTGGTGCTGGGGTTTGAACCTGGGTCCTCATGCATGCCAGGCAAGCGCAATTCCGCTGAGCCACCGCTCCAGCCCCCTGGCACTGATTTTTACATCTAGGACAAAACACCCAGAGTCTGACCCAGGGGTTTCTCTGGACTTATTTTGACTCCAGGTTGATGAGGGTCCTTCCTATCCATCCATGCCCTTCTGCTGGCTCTGCTGTGCATATATTGTCTAGAAAGGTTGCTTTAACCTTTCCTGGGAGGTAGAGGGGAAATCACGGTGAGCAGCAAACACAGAACAGCCCTATCCCTCCGACTGTGTCCTGGCCAAACACCCAAAACCTGCCCCATGCCCTGGTGCCATTGCATGTCTCAACTGTGCTGAACTCGGTGTTTCCCACTGTTACTCACCGTCTTACGCAATGCTTTCCACATAAAAGGCTCTTGTAAATGCTCAGGGCTGCTGAAGCCAGACAACCACCCAGAGACTGTTGAGTTTACTTCCCCCGCTGAGCCTTCCTCTAACAGTGGAAGCATCACCCTTTTCTTGTTCTCCCAAAACTAAGTATGACATTGTTTAGAGATGCATACAGAGGTAGAAAACTATAAAGGAAAAATGGCAACCATGACCCCAAAACTTGTCTCTGCTCCGTAGTGTGGTGGTTATCACTGGGGGTAGAGACTACCACTGGGGAGGAGTAAACACTCCTAAAGATTGCCCAGGTTTTATTTATTGATTTGATTTTTTTTAAAGAGAAGTACAGCTAGAGAGAATCAATTTTTATTGAGTTTTCACATGGCTTTCATTGCTCTGACACTAGTTGTGTACGTGTGTGCTGGGGTTTGAACCGGTGTACTCACGAATGCTGGGCAAGCGCCGTAACCGCAGAGCCACCCCTCAGTCCTGATTGCCTAGGTTTTAGATCTAATATTATGCTTACCCAGAGCCAGTGACTTTATTCACCCTTCTATTTGTACAATGCGTTTCACAAGGCACCATATTTATGTATTTATTTATATTTAAGAAAGAGAGAGAGAATCAATTTTATTTAATTTTTCATGTGGCTTTATTGCTCCGACATTTTGTTGTGTACGTGGTGCTGGGATTTGAACCCGTATCCTCACGTGTGCCAGGCAAGTGCTGTAACCGCTGAGCCACCACTCCAGCCCCGCAAGGCACCATTTTAAAATCAGAGCTGTCACCCGAGAAAAGGAAAAAGACAAGAAGAAATAAGAGATGTTCATCTAGAATCTTCAGAAAAGACAAATGCCTACAAAGAGAAAGAATAGGAAGACGCACTCTCTTTGTTGCAAGAAGCAAACACCGAGTCAATTTAACTCAAGAAACGGTTGGAGGTTGTTTTTAGTCAACACCTGAAATGAACTGGAAGGATAAAACTCCGGCAGTGCTTTCCTCTCCTCCCTAGAGGCATCTGTTCTGTCTGTCCTCTCTGTTAGCTAGTGGCTATATAACAAACCCTCCCCAGACTCACCGGCTTTAAATAACAGCCACTGTTTATTTGTTGGAACCCGGTGCTGTCATTTGGGAAGGGATTGGCAGGGACAGCTTGCCTATGCTCCATGAGGTGGTGGCTGGGCCGGCTTGACTAGGGCTGGAGGATCTGGATTTGGCTGAGGTGTAGAGACAGCTAGGGACACCTGCCAAGTCAACCTCTCCAGCAGGGCAGTCAGCCTTCTTTCCAAGGTGGCTCAGAACTCCAAGAGAAGGAAAATGGAAGATGGTCAAGGACCAGCACCGCGTCCACTCTGCTGCATCCTGTTGGCGAAGGCAAGTCCCCAAGCCAGTTCAGACCACGTGGAGAAGCAGACTTTGCTACTTGAAGGGAGAAGTGGCAAGTGCTTACAGTCGTGGGAAGCAGTCTTTTTTTTTTTTTAAGATTTTTTTTAAATTAGATGGATATGGAGATACAATTGAGGGGGAAACATTATCAAACATTCAAGAACCAATGTATATATACTAGTTATCCAGGGCTAATGCCATGTCCTGGATGCCCCGCTTGGGTTCCCCATGTTGCTGTTTCCCCCAAAAGACCCCCTGAGTTAAATGGATGTCTCATGGAGGTCAGGGATCTCGTTCTGAGATGATTCCCCCATATTCCCACCCTCCAGTCTCCTAGGAGTTCTTCCTAAGCCCTCCCACTGCCCCGTCCCCCACCCTACACCTCCAGGTGTCCTACGGAGCCATCCCCTTGTTGCATTGAGAATCATACAATTTGAGGTTATTAGCTTAGCCGTCTAACACCCTGGTGGGAAGCATTCTCGACGGCTATTTTTGTGCGCAGTTTGCATGTACTTCTCTGCCCTGTGTTTGGGTTGGCATCTAATTTTAGCTTGCTCTTGCTTATCGCCACTCATGCTTTCCTGTCGTCTCCAATTTGTACTGCTAACCAGCAAATTCTTTCTGAGGTTTTAGTTTCAGATTCGTGAGAACTGGTTGGTTCGGTTCGTCTTTTCACCTCATGCCTGTCATCCACAGTCACAGGCCAACCTATTTTTTTCTCAAGTTTTTATTTTGCAAAATGTTAGGATAGTTGCAAAAATAGCACAACGAATCCCAAGGATCCTACCTGTAGATTCACCAATTTTAGCATTTGCCACATTTCTTTTTCTCACATTTTCTTTCCACGCACACATGTATGGAGCTGGTTAGCAACATCAGGACATTTTGCATTTAGAAACGCTAAGCTAGGGCTGGAGCTGTGGCCCGGTGGTTCCGGCGTTGGCCTGGCATATGAGAGGTATGCGAGTTCAAACCCCAGCACCACGTACACACAACGAAGTGAAGGAGCAATGAAAGTCACATGAAAAACTAAACAAAAAAATTTTCCTCTCTCTCTCTCTCTCTCTCTCTCTGTCTCTCTCTCTCTCACTGTCCCTCTCTCTTTAAAAAAAAAAAAATGTTAAGCTAGGGGCTGGAGCGTTGGCTCAACTGTTATGGGCGCTTGCCTGGCATTCACGAGGACCCAGTTTCGATCCCCAGCACCATGTACACAACTAAGTGTCGGAGAAACAGAAAACAGATGAAAAAATAAATAAAAATTCATTCTCTCTCTCTCTCTTAAACACACACACACACACACACACACACACGCAAAACATTAACCTATGTCTCCTGAACATGAGGACATTGTCTTTCATAACTACAACCAAAGAATCACACTCAAGAAATTTAACCTTTATATACAACTATGATCAATGTAGCATTCATATCCATGTTTTCATAATTGCTCCATAATGTCTTTTATATGTGGATTTTTTGATCCAGTATTCAATCTATGAACACAAGTTAATGTTACAAAAGGCAAATTATCTGTGTAGAAGAATTTTAGAAGATTTGTGTATTATTTTTCTTTTTTCTTGGTTTATTCATGGTACCTGGATTTTTTTTTTTTTTACAATGAATGTGCATTGTTTTAGCATGGAAAAAAATTTTCCAGCATGCCAAATTTAGCAAGCCAGTGAAGGACAATGATTTACCCACTGTGCACAGAAGGTATGCATCAGGGAAGGCAGATAAGTTCTGTGGTCTTTTTGTCTTTTCTTTTTAAAGTATTAACTTTAAAGGAGAGAGAGAACCAATTATATTTTTATTTATTGATCTGTTTTTTGTTTTTCCAACACTTAGTTGTATATGTGGTGCTGGGGTTCGACCTGGGTCCTTGTGCATGGCAGGCAGACGCTCTACCTCTGAGCCACTGCTCCAGCCCCTTTTTTGTCTTTTATGACACTGACATTTTGGAGAGTTTAGGCCAGGTGTTTGGCACGGTGTCTTTCAATTCGAATTCGCCTGATGGTTTCCTCGTTAGATTCAGCTTAAGCATTTCTGGAAGGAAACTGGACAGGGGATTTTGTGTGGCTAGCCAGCTGATTGGCCACTCTGAGACGGTTTCTGGCCAACTGCTTGTTTGTGCTCACTCATATCCTCACTGCTCCCATCTCGCCCCACCATCCAGGGGCCTTTGCTGCTGGGTAAGTTGGCCAAGGAGAGACAACGGTGGATAACTGGAGCATAGAAGGGGAAAGACTAAGGCATTTCCCCTGACTTCTTCAGTTTCCCCGCAAAGGACCCTCCCTCTGTGGCTCCAGCTGGTTTGGGGAAATCCCCCCCTTCCTTGGTTCTGGCTCCTTCTGGTTCACAACTTCTGTGCTCTGAAGAAAACACCTTGTTTGTTGTCCCTTCAGCCCTTGGAGAGCAGTGGATCCTGGCTGTTGCTAACCTCCCAGTGGCCTCACCATCCGGTGTGTCTGGCTTCTCAGCGTTTCCATTTCCTGAGTGGCCACTTTCCTTATTAAATCTCGTACTTGGTTTGAAATACCTAGGGTGGTGTCTGTTTTCCCAACTAAACTCTGACTAATAACAGCAGGGTGTTCATTGTTGCTATAATCCACATGGCACAAAATGAGGCAGTAAGCAGCGGGAGTCATAAGGGGGAAAATTCCTTCAGAAAGAGAAGTAAGCCCTGTAGGCCTCTTCTCTGGTCACACAAATATATAAAAACATACAAGAGCAACTTAACTCAGAGTAGTGGAATTTGGGATTTTTTTAAAGTTATAATTTTTTGAAGAGAGAGTGAGAAAGAGCGAATCAATTTTTTTAATTTTTTTCATCTGATTTTTATTTTTCCAACACTTAGTTGTATATGTGGTGCTGGGGTTTGAATCCCGGTCCTCACACATGCCAGGCAAGCACTCTACTGCTGAGCCACCACTCCAGCACAGTTTTTAGTATTATTTTTCTTCTTTTTTGTTTATCCATGTTACCTAAATTTCTACAATAGACATGGATTGTTTTGGCATGAGGAAAAAATTACCAGCATTCATTTAGCAAATCCATGAAAATCAATGGTGTACTCACTATACGCCATAAGAGATGTATCAGAGAATTCAGAAGGGGCTAATTCCCACAAAAGCAATTTGGCCCCCAAATCTTTTAAATTGAAAAAACAAGAGGATCATTCAGTGTACAAAGATAGGAGAGAATAATAAGATATTTCTCCATACAAGATTCTTAGGTTTTGCATATTCAAAATAATTTATCATATAATTTTAAAAATATGATACGGTCATAAAAATGGTAATCATAAAAAAAATGGCTCAGTGGTTGAGGTTTTCACATGATCACGGTAGCCCTTAAATGGGAAATTTCCAATGACCGGGAGAAAACCAGGAATGTGTGTATCAAATATAAACAATTATCATATAAAATCAGATATTCTTATAAATGTTGGAAAATCTATTAGCAGTTGAAGGATTTAAAGGTCCATTAAAATAGCTGCAGCATGAAAAATGAGTTTAAAAAGGCTAAGAAATAACAGTAGAAAGATCAAACAGAATGAAAGACTAAAATAAAACTGCAACAATGAAGACAGAAATCATTACAGATAAAATGAATTATTGGGGGGCTGGAGCGGTGGCTCCATGGTTACTGCGCTTGCCTGGCGTGCGTGAGTACTCGCGTTCGAACCCCAGCACCACGCACACAGCGAAGTCTCGGAGCAACAAAAGCCACGTGAAAAACTAAAAAATACAATTGTTTCTCTCTTTCTCCCTCTCTCTCTCTCTTACTGTCCCTCTCTCTTAAAAAAATGAATTATTGGAAATAAGAAGAGTAAAAGAAAAATTATATAATTAATGATTACCGGATTTGAATAATTAACAAGCAGTTTTCACAGAAGTGTTCAACAGAGGAAATATATACTGCAGGGAAGAAGGTTCAGAAACCTGTTTCTATTCTATATAATGCAATATAATTGAGTACAAAGTGTTTTGAAAAGTCAAAAGAAGATAATTTCCTAGGTGTTTAAAGTGAAAAGACAATTTTCTAGGCGTTTGTTGCCGGGGGCCAGCACCAGCTGAACTCGGATCCCCGAAGGCAGAGTGGAGTCGGTGTGGAGGAACGGCTGGAACCTCCAGGGCAAGTTGCAAGCAGACACAGTCCCCTGCTTGAGCAAAATGCCGTCTGTTCTTTATTGTTGAACATTTTTATACAGGTGCACAAACAAGGCATTCATTATCAGCTTTATTGTACAATTCTCTTTTCAGTTTCCCAGTAAACTTAAAGCATCAACCATTAGTACAATTCATGCCCTCGACCTCCCCACCATAAAGACCATGTTGTTTAAACCTGCTTTTACAAAGGACAGAGACCAAACACTTCACCAAATTCTGTCACCCGAAATTCCTTTAGATGTTTCTGCAAA